>OX336377.1:20379896-20557715 GCA_946902895.1 Fragum fragum
TACGGCAACTGGTATCACAGCTTAACAACCTTCTTAGAAATTAGTTGCCAGCGATCTGACAATTGACCAATCGCTGTCCCCTTCCACTGAATCCACAGGCCCCGCCCATTAACTCCGACAGAAAGTTCCGCTTCGATTTTAAACGACGTTATTTTGCGAAAATCATGGCCAGTAGTTTGTAGCAAAAAAGGAAAATGTTTGGTTGGTGACCTAAACGTCGTAACTACAGCTTGAAACAGCTGTAGCTACGACTTTTAAGTCGCCAAACGGTTAGCAAACAATGGCGGCGAAAGCCGGAGTTGAAAAGCTCAGATCCGGGCCGAAAAAAATAATTGATTGGTCGGTTTTTTCCTTGAGTGGCACACGCGATTGGTCAAATATGCATATTGAGTCTTCAATGTAGAGAAACATCCCCTGACCTGAAATCCAAAAATTTGACATAGAATCAAAGTTATTGAGCTAAGGAGACACCGATGTCTGGGCTTAACATTCTGTTAGCCACAAATTAGTCCACAAGACTTTTGACCTATGACCTAGCTATTAGAGCAATTTGACCCAATTTGAGTTTCAACTGGGATATGACGGAAACAAGAAACCGAAGATATTCTACAATAACAGCTCATAGTTGACGTCATAGCGACTTCATATTTAACCCTTGTCATGCTGAATAAAATCCTTTTCAGAGTTGTATAAAAATCAAAGAGCTGAAAGCACTGGTAGTACTTGTTGTTCAGTTGTCAATACTTCTTTTGAAAATTAATTTCATAAACAACTCTGGTTTCAAAAGGACAGGCAGAAGGTGTAGACTAAGATCAGACTGCACTTATGTGCAGTGCGATCTTTGTCTATACCTCCTGCTAAATCGGAATATTCTGGGCTCAGCATGACGAGGGTTAAATTAGATTCCATGCTCAAATTTACTTTTCGCAATAGAAAATAAAACTCGCTGTGTGATAAAAGCAAATTTCTATATTAATGCCGACTGGCTACTTTTTAGGCGATTTTTATACCTGTGTTCCACAAATTCTAAACCCAAGTGAACTTGATGTTGATGCTGCGCATCGTTTTTCGAGCAGCTTCCGCTTTTCCTCCGACGAGTCATCCCCATACTGTCGTCTGCCCATCTTTAAGTCCATCATACAAGGGTGTTTGTAGTCCGACACCAGGTTACCCAACATAATAAATTCTAGATACTGTTAAGGGTATTCTGATTTAGGCTTACATAACCCGACAAATAAAACATATAATTTGAAAAAGAGATTAGATCCAACAGAGGTCAAGCAGAGAACATAATTCTTTGAAATTAAATATACAGTGAGGTAGAATGACTTTTCTAGATTTAGAAAATCTACAAAGAGTGAAATTTTTCGATCTTGGTCAGTCTGCGTTATCCGTGCAGTCTGACAATGGTCAATACTTTTCGAACTTCCCGAGTCAATTTTTACTTGACGAGTTCACAAAAATTAATAGGTAAATAAATAAACTACTAGTAATTCAATCATGTATGTATCTCCTTTTCCCACACTGTTCCTTTGTGAAAAGTCGGGAGCATCAAATTGAGGGACTGCGCTGCATTTGGTTAAAATTAAAATTTGGGGATATCTTTGTGAAAAAGAAAGAAATACAAATCCAGAAACTAGAATATCAGTGCTTATTTGACTATATTAGGAACTATAGATAGTCAGATTTTGCTGTTGCTGTTGTTTTCAATTGAGGCTAACGCCTTTTTTAACAGTATTTAAGTTATATTGCGGCGACTGGAGCACCTACATGTAACTGGTATTTCTTAAACCTGTACTACCACTAAACCCTTTCCGAGGCCCAACCGGCTCTTCCCATTTAGGTTTACTTTTATCCGCCCATTTGTGGGAGACAACTGTCGGAATGGATATTTGTTCGAAAGATCTCATCTGTGATTCATAAAAATATCGATTTTGCATACTTTTGTTTGTTTGTCCGTCATCTTGAAATAAATGCTTGCTATATAGTGTCTATACAAAGCTAAAAAAAAAAACACCCTAGATATCGTATGTGGGCGACCGAAATGCCTAAATGATGAAGGCAGTTTTGTTCGCCAAACAATTCGATCTTATCTGATTTACGCAGTTAAAGGGACGAATTTCCTTTGTGTCACGCTAACCACTAATTGCTTTATTAGTTGTTGTACAATAGGTATTTTTCCGCGTAGATTTATATAAAGCACCTTTGTATCTATCGTTTGGATTTTCTGAAATAAACGTATTTTTTGTAAACTGACTGCTTTAACCCTTTCCCACACAACAAAATTTTACACCAGTCCATACTCAAAGAAGTTGCAGACGACACTTTTAAGTAGATGATTTTTTTTTTTTTTTTTTGTCTTTTAGGGTAGAAAACATAATCTTTCATATTGAAGGGCGTTTAAAAGCGTCATTGTGTGGAATTGGTTAGCACATTGTATGCTATATAAAGCATATTATCAAACATTCGATCTCTATTCAACATAGATCTAGAAAGAATGTGTGCTTTGATTTAATTGTTTGAGCCCTTTTCTTTCCATTTTTGGTATGACCATATGATGTTGGTACTGATTGAAAACATTTAAGTAAGATGATTGTAAACCCTTTCTTGCTGAATAAAAATAACTTTTGAGAATTACATGAAAATCAAAGAACCGAAAGGACTGTAAGGCTTTCATTTTAGGTCAATATCACTTGTGACAAATGAATTTATAAAGGATTCTGACTTGAATTGGACAAGCAGGTGCTGTATACAAATATGAGACTGCACATATCTTTGTAAATCCCTCCTGCAAAAACAGGAGTATTCCGGGTTCAGCATGACAATGGTTAAATTAATAAGTACACAATACAAAGAAATGGGAAAAAGTAGATTGCAATCACTTGTCCAAAGCTCTCGACGTTTCAAATTTGTTGTGGTTTGCATGCGCAAAAAAGATTAACTTGTCAAAATCATTTAGAATATAACTGTTTGTTTCAGAGATCGATTTTAAACAACAAAAGCTGCATGTTGCTTATAACATTCTTGTTAATAAAATTTAGTTGTTCACGAAATGACAGATAAATCGATATAACGCGAAAAAAACTAACAATTATTCTTTTTCTTGAATGCAATAATAGACAAAGGGTGTTTTTTGTTGTTGTGCTGTTATTGTTTGCTTATTTGTTTGAGGGGGGATTAATTCCTAAAAGCGCGTCATCTCGCACGTGATTCACATGACAACCTGCTGATGTTGTCTTTGGGCCCTCGCAGATAACGTTCAGTGCCCGACGAACGAAAGCAACGCTAAAGGAACCAAAAACAGTGAGTTTATCATTTGTTAATTTCATTGTTTGTTTTTTTATTTGTTTTGTTGTTGTTGTTGTTGTGTTTTTTTTGTTTTTGTTTTCGGTGAAATTGTCGAGAGATAATCAACCTAGAATCTCGATAATCTACTTGAAAGCATTTAAGAAAATAACAGTACTTCTAAACAATCTGATTGGACGGATGTTATCAGTAATAGAAAATAAAATCTGGCACTGTTCGATACTAATTTACACCATATTTGTAATATGAAAAGAGATTTTTAGAAATTTTTCTACTCCCTGTCAAGTCATTACGGATAATTCCGTTGAGGTTTGAAAAATACAACCCTTCAAGGCGCCGGAAGGGACCCCGTCTCCCTGTGAGAGCCCATACAAGTCAAGTGATACGCGTTACATCTCATGACGCTATATTTCATTTCCGTCTCGGTAATTCAAAGAGGAGATGTAAATGAAATACCACGTTTTACAGAACAGAACAATATGTATATAACGTCATATTGGAGGAAAATAAATAATAATGCTTTTAGTGTTGACACGGAAAGGGTTTACCGCGAAACAGGAAACCTCCATAATGTCGCTGACTTCGTCGGTCAGTAAACAAATTGCTGGCCCCGCCACCTGACCTCTGTGAAGTTTCAAACGATTGCAGTTTATTTTTCAAACAAATGGCAAGAGACATTGTATAGAAATATTTGCGCCCTAAACGTAATCACAGGTTGAATAAGCTGTAGTTACGGAGTTTAATAACGGCAAAACCAACAAAAATGCTAAAACATGCGTGTAATAGTAAAAAGTTCACGTCAATCGTTTCTTTATTGCCGTTGGCGATCCGTTAATTGTCGTTCTCTCTCTCTCTCTCTCTCTCTCTCTCTCTCTCTCTCTCTCTCTCTCTCTCTCTCTCTCTCTCTCTCTCTCTCTCTCTCTATATATATATATATATATATATATATATATATATATATATATATATATATATATATATCTATCTCTCTCTCTCTTTCTATCTCTCTCTCTCCTTTTCTCTCTCTCTTTCTCTCTTTCTCTCTCTCTTTCTATCTATCTATCTATCTATCTATCTCTTTCTATCCATCTATCTATCTATCTATCTATCTCTTTCTATCTATCTATCTATCTATCTATCTGTCTATCTATCTATCTATAAGTTGACTCTCTGAGAATTTTTCTCGATTCAAGTTGGTCCTGTTGCTAAGTGAAAGATACAAAAGGATACTTTGTGGTTGGTTGTTCGCCCAAAATCCGTATCTCGTGATTTGACGTTCAAGACACTTTACACTCCATTGATTGTACTTATTTTTGATGTCCCTGGAAATACAAATCGTTCTGTTTAGTATATATAAACTAATTACCAGACGATAACAATTTGAATTGGTCCAAATTGAAAGAAGTTGCAGACGACAATCTTTAGTAGGGGAAAACATAATCTTTTTGTCTTCTGAGGTAAAAAAAAAACATTGTTGGAAATGTTTTGGTTGTTTGTTTGTTTTTGCGGGTTTGGGGGGGGGGGTAGAGGCGTTAAAAAGAGGGATTGAGTATTAATGGCTTAATTAAGACCGAATTAGCGAAAAAGGACTCTGGATTTTGTGAAAAGTATTGATCTCGGTCTGACCAGGGTCGAAACTTTTCGATGTACATCTTTTGATATACTATTCTCAAGTGACCTGTGCTTAATGCGATTTCATTCGGAGACATATATATAAAGTAGAGACGAACTGAATAGGTATTTTGGGTATCATGGTTTATTCTTGAATATACCATTTTAAATACTCGTCTATATTTTACCAACACGTAATTGCCTGTAATCATTTTAAACGCAATAAACTTTTTCTGGCATCCCCAAAAAACGTAGAAAATGAAGAAATTGTTGGTTACAAGCAATTTGGGCTTTATCAACCATGTTTTCTACCTCAAGAGACACGCAAAAAGTATTAAGATTCCATCGACTAAAACTAGACGATTTGAATTCGGACAAGCTATTTTTGTCGTATGGTAACGAGACAATATTGATATTCAAAACTGAACGTCTTGTGCCGTAATTGATATTCCCACTCATATCAAAGGTGTTTTACGTCCACGTGAAAATCAATGAATAATAATATATGAATAGGTGTAATTCCTCTTTTTATGAAGGAAGAAGAGATTTGCCCCCACCCGTCTTAGGATTACAGTATATTCTGTATCAGACTCAGACAGAGTGGTGCATAATAATGCCAATACTTCTGTTTCAAGTGCCCCTTTTAGCCGATCAGCTGTATGCATATAAATTGAAATCTTAACCCTTTCCTGTTTTATGAAATTTTAGACTGGTCAAATTTGAAAGAGGTTGCAGACGACAATGAAAAATGCATGCAATTTGAAATCTGACCATCCTATGTGGTAGAAAATATTATGGGAAAAGGAGATATTGCTTGTTACAAGCAATTTCTCCTTTTTCCACAATGTTTTCTCCAGTATAAAATCACAGTGACGTAATATCCCGGGTTTGTCCAGGATAGGGTTAAGAAATGTTTCTTTTAAAATCTATATTATCAACGTTCCTTTATATAAAAGCACCCCCATAGTTATTGTTAGTAAGTGTTCAAATACCAGTGGCTACTTATAAAATATCAAAGAAAAGCAAGTCCTTATATGTTACTAAGTAGTCAGTGAATGGATTATTTCCCTTAGCAAAATTTACACATTTATTAGAAGATCTTATTGAATTGCAAGAATCAATTGAAACTACCTTCAAAGTTTGAATTAACCTAATCCTGTGCAATCATGCTTTTAAACATCCCCCAACCCCCGAAAACTTGTGGTAAACAAAAAAAAACGAATTGTTTAAATCGTATGTAAACAGTACTTTCCTCATTTTCTACTTTCTACTTTCTACTAAAAAGGAAATTTAAGAAAAAATCATCAGCAAAAAATTCCCGTCTGCATATTCTTTCAATTTGTACCAGTTTAAAACTATCGTCTTGTAATAATTACCAAGAAAAATGAAAAGAAACTAAAAATGTCATAAAGTTAAAATTGGCGTCTGCAACTCCTTTCAATTTTGATCGGTCTATTTTTTGCCGTCTGGTAATTGAGTTAAACACATTCTATGTAGCATGTTGTTTACAATGACCGCGTGGTGACTTTTGGAAGAAAAAAATATTTCAGAGATGATATGACAGTGGAAACTTCTATTACTAATTGTATAATTCAGGTAAAACGATAATTAACAGCATTTTTATGTTTGGATGTTACTGAATGTCCACATTGTGTTTTAATAACGACTTTTACAGTATTGTAAAAAGGTCAATTGTTAAGATTTGTGATTTCTGACAAGGTGATAGAGGGTATAGAAAGAAGAAAATACGTCGTTTAACCCTTGTCATGCTGAAACCGGAATATTCGTGTTTTGGCAGGAGGTAATAACTAAGATATGTGCAGTCTGATCTTTGTCTACACCACCTGTTTGAAGCTTCAAGCCAGAGTTGTATATGAAATTATAAAAAGATCGAAAACTTGACCCTTAATTAGGGCTTTTCTGTGCTTTCAGACCTTTGATTTCGATACAAATCTGAACAAGGATTTTATTCAAGATGACAAGAGTTAAAACGCATTCCCTCACAATCCCACTTTTCTAGATCCATCAAAAAAGCAGCTACGAAAACAATTGTGAAAAATAAGAAATGCTTGAAACAAGTCAATTCTTCATTTCCCACAATATTTTTTCTATCTGTTGAAATGACAACTATTTTCAAAATTGAGTCACCAACTTTAAATTGTCGTCTGCCATTTCTTTCAATTTTAACCAGTCTAAAAAAGGCCGTATGTCATTGGATTGGTGTCCTTAACCCTTTACCACATATTGCCGCTTTTTGACGCAACAACAAAAATGTTCGGGAAAACTATGCGAAATGTGTAGACTTATTTTTCAACAACCAATTTCTGCATTTACCACATTGTTTTCTACCCATATACATATAGGCAGAAATATTTGAAATTATTCAACTTAAATTAATCGTCTACAACTTATTTGATTTGGGGTTAGTCTAAAATTTTGTCAATCTATAAATGAGATGAATAATCACGTGGTATCTTACTTGTTAGGACTTCCGTTGTTTTGTAGTATAGCACAATGGCTCCTTTTTCTACCCCGCCTAGATCCTGGTGGAGTTTTTGCCCCTGGCATAGTTTTCACGTCACCTTGACCTCTCCACTTTTGACAAAGAGTGTTCTCTTTGATTAGATGTTCGGGAATTCGGGCCACGAGGTTTCTATTTCCAGTTGTTGCATCATGAAGAACGTCGATTTCCCCTGATGTTGAAAAGAAACGAAGTGACTGACCGATGATGTCAATCATAAGTTCGATGGACCATTCGTCCATTTAGACCGGAAGTGATCTTTGAACCCCGACATTTCGAGCGGTTAGAGCAAAAACATAGTATGGGTCTATACAATGTAGACAATGGAGACAGTCATGCCGCTCAAATAAATTATTATTTGGCTTCTAAAGTAATACTTTGTGTTGAATTGTCTAAGTTTAACTGGGACTTTTAACAGATGAAGTGAATATTTTTTGCTTTCATGGAGGTATGAACAGAAAAACTAATCACACTGTATGTATATGCGAAACAGATTCATTCGTAGGTGTGATTAGGTTTTTCGGTTCATACCTCCAAGAAATCAAAAAATGTTGTCTTCATTTCTTATAATTTAATAGCATCGAGCAAAAGAAGCAAGACTTTACAAATTTTGATACCTTTTTGTTCAGAAGCATACAAAATTGCTGCGTACTCAAATTTTGTTTATTGAGGTATAAATATTATTTTCGACCAATCAGAACGCCCGATTTTCATAGACAAAACTAAAAATTGAATTATTAAGATATCAATTCAAAGGTCATTGATTTTCTTGCATTTAAGTATTTAGGCCTCTGACCCATACGAAAAGATATCATTCAGGATTTATGTAACACAAGCATTTAGCAAATCAGACTGGAACCGGCAGAGGCCAATCCGGTTGGTATCTAAACATGAGTGTTAAGTAAGGGAGAATGGCCATTCTTCATTTAGAAAATACGCCTAAAGCGAACAGTTTCTACCCGAGTCAGACTGCGCATTCTGCACAGTCTGATCCGGATCGATACTTTGCGTAATCTCTAGATGGTCCCTTCTTGCTTAAAAGGTAACAAATGAATTAAGAAATGAGAATAATACTAACCAAAGAATCGAGGTATATATTCTTTCAATTCCTCAGGTACATTCTCATAAAACCAAACTTCCCTCTCCACATAAGGTTTACATATCGTCTCATTGTCGATTTCCAAAACGCATGTGTGACCACCAACTTGGTTAACGAACGGCTTCACCTCGACAAAAACGTCACTTCTGACGTCAGCGTCAACGTTAACGTCATGTTTAACTTCCATTTAGATTATCCTCGCGGTTAATTCCAATCTAGGACACTTAATAAATGATCTGTGAAAGTCGATCAGTCATGAGATCTAACATTTATCACTTGAAACAAGGAATTTAATTCTTGCATGTAATTTAGATTGTAAACAGAATTTGAAGTCTATTACCACTTTCTATAATGAAATAAAACTTTCAGGAGTATGACTTGTCAAACGCCTTTAGACACACAATATGTGGGAAGATATTTTAATTTGCATCGAAAGTTTCTACTGGCCTGCACAAATTCGACCTGAAATAGAGAATAGACAAATTAGTATTCAACATCTTTTTACATGCGTAGAGTCAGTATCAATAAAAAACACAGCTTTTTCTTTGTACAGTTGTGATGACAAAGGTCCTAGGACGGCGTGTCGTTGTTTGGCAGCCTAATCGTCGCAACTACAGTCAAAGATAGCTTCGAACTTAACATGGCATGAAGTTGTTTAACGACCAAAGCGTCATAACTACAGCAAGAGATGGTCCGGGCTTTTATAATGCATTAGGTTGTTTGGCGACCAAAACGTAGAAATAACACCTTAAGGCATTGTAAAATAATCTCTCACTTTACGCTCCTAAACCCATTCCTACTTTGTGGCGCTTTTTGACGCTCTCAGAAGAAAGCTTTGGAACACATTGTGGAAAATGAAGAAATTGCTTGTTACAAGCAATTTCTTCATTTTCCACAATATGTTCAACCTAAAATGTCAACAAAATTCAAATTTCATTAGCTACAGTTTGTCGTCTGCGATAGCGTTTAATTTGGACCAGTCTAAGTTTTTGCCGTCTGGCAGTAGGTTTAGACTCATATTTAGGAAAATAATGTATCAATGCTTTCTTCCTTATGTGTTTTCACTGGCTTTTAAAATTTCGTATAGATTTCTTTAGACTTTGTTGTCTGGTAATGGTTCAAACACCTGTAGCTATGACGCTTGGTGATTATCTTGATGATAGCTTAAGGCCTGTATGCAACCTGTCAAGCTAAGAGTGACCATCTCGGAAAGTGCGTAAAGTATCGACCCTTATCAGATCACGCCGAATTCCCAGGCTGTTTAAGGTAAAAAAAAAACACTTTCCTTTAATGCAGATTTTCTTAATGTAGACTGACCATTCTACCTCACCATATATATTCATTTTAACCCATTACCAGGCGGCAAAATTTTATTCAGGTCCAAATTCAAAGGAGTTGCAGACAACAATTAAAAGTCTAAGAATTCTAGTTTTTTTTTTTTTTTTTTTTCAACTTTCTGTGTTAAAAAAATGCTTGTCACAAGCAATTTCTTCATTTTCCCCAATATTTTCCCAGATGTTTTTCCTAAGTGGCGTCAAAAGGCGTTATTGTGTGGGTTTGGAATAAGTAGGCCATTCCTTTTCGATCTATTTTGGAATCCTTCTCTTCATAATATATTCATTTCTTAGATTTATCTAAAGACAACAGACAAAATTTTAGACTTGTCTAAATTAAAGAAGGTATTGATGAGAATTGCTCGTTTAAGGTAACTTTTTTTTTCTTCTTTTTTTTTTTTGTGTGTGTGTGTGTGTGTGTGTTTTCACTATTTTGACTAAGGAAGGACTAGTTTTTTGCCCAGTTTTATTTCCATTGCTTTTACTCGTGTCTAATCAAAAGGGGAAATCGCTGTAACATTTATTTTGCAATAAACATGAAAGCAAAGTTTATTATATAGTTCAATTATGTACAATTTTCGGGGTAAATCTAGTAAAGAAGTATTTTAGGATATATTTGTCATATTAAGTGACTTGCCATAAAATTATCTAAGTCGGCTATGCGATTGTCAATCTCGACTAAAGAATCTATCTTCACAACGCCTTGGCATAAAGCTAAAAAAAAAAGAGGGCTACAATTAAGATAAATAAAAGATAAAAGTGATTAATTTAATTTGCTTTCAATTTTATGAAGAATCATCGTTTCGGATATATCTGCGTCAAGAAGTAATTTTGGTAATTTGGAAAAACTTCCACTATAAATGACGGGTTGCTTGCCTTGCCCTTTGACCTCCAATAAGATAGTTCGACAAAGATTTCGATTGCATCATGTATGTCCAGGGTCATGAATTTAAAGTTATGATAAGCTGTAGATTCGGCGTTTAAGTCGACAGACCAACTAAAATACTTGAATTCAATTTCAACATTCAGCATTCACTTCCGTTCTAAATGAATAATTTAATTTGCCAATCTTTTTTATTATTATTATCATTATTATTTACAAGGGCTATCCGCCGAATAATAAATATTACAAGTTGGATGGCACTGAACAATAAAATAAGGACCACCTACATACGGTGAGATAAGAAAGGGGATAATCAGTATAACAATTAATTTAAAAAAGTTTCTATCCAGCAGAGGTCGACCAGAGGTAGCTTTCTGAAAAAATGTATAAGGTAGAATGACATTTCTAAATTCCGAAAATCGTCAACAGGCGAAAGATTTCTTAGCCAGGGTGGATTCATTTCGCTCTCCCCAGGAGGTCATTTTTCGACTGACAGGTAAAACTTTTAAAATCAGTCGAAAGATTTCTCATTTTTCACATTACGTGATAAGCTTCTTGGTGGAAAAACAATGTGGAAATAAAGTAAAATGGCTTGTAACGAGCAATTTCTTCGTTATCCGCTTTGTTTTTCTGCACTCTTAACTATAATGTAGGAAAAAGGAGGGATTGTGTGGGAATGGATTAACCCATTTCCACACAGTGACGCTTGTGGCCGCCCCGCGAGAAAAACATTTTGGGAAATATTTTAACAAGCATTTTTTTCATTTTACACAATGTTTCCTTTCTAGAAATTGAAAAAATCTAAAATTCCATCAACTTTAAACTGTCGTCTGCGGCTTCTTTGAATTTGGACCAGTCTAAAATTTTGTTGTATGAGAATGGATTAAACCAAATATTAACGTTACGATAGTTTACCAAGAAGAAACAATTACAAGGATTTCCGCATATTTATGTCAAAAGCTGTCAAGGAAATCCGGATTTAATCTTGACGAGCGTATTAAGTGTGACACAGCTCGCGTAAGGGGAAAATCAAGCACAGGCACTGCCAAGCCGTCAGAATTGACCGATCGCGTCTGTCAATCAAAGAATCGATGGGCAAATCATATACTCCATTTAGACCGGAAGCTAATTTGAACTCTAATTTTTTTTAACTTTTGTGTGTGTGTGTGTGTGTGTGTCTGTCTCTGTGTGTGTGTGTGTGTGTGTGTGTGTTGTTTGGCGACTAAAATGCTTCACAAAAATGTCAGCCAATCCCAGAGCTCAAAATTCGCTTCCGGTCAAATGAATGACTTCATAGGTCGACTGATTATTTGACTGACATTCGCGATTGGTCTTTTATACTCACTTACGTTTAACTCTTTCCTGTTCAATCGCTTATGCAGGGGTGTGGAATTCCAATGCCCGACTTGCCCGACATGGGCTTTCCTACCTGCGGGCAAGTACATTTTTCGAGGCGACTTGTCCATGGACAAGTAAATATCAGGGCAAATCTTGGAATGGTACTAAATAGGTAGAGAGATTTATGAGCGTAATGTTTGTATCTAAGGCTAGAAAATATCGTGTTAAATGAAGAAAATGCCGAGTTCCAGTATTTCTTCTTTAAAAATAATGTTTTCTCAAAATTTATCTGTTCTTCATCTTTTAACGGGCAAGTCCATTTTGTTCCTGGACAAGTAGAAGATCACATTTTACTTGTCCATGGACAAGTAGAGAAAATCTGTATTTCAACATCCCTGGCTTATGTTACGTCCATATGATTTATTAATTGAGAAAACAAGCACTTTCTTTTTTTTCAACAATAATTTCTAAACTACTAAATGTTACTTTTCAAATTCAATCCACTTTAAAATTTCGTCTGCAAAACCTTTGAAATTGAACAGGTCTAACATGTTACAAAACAGGAAAGGCATACAAAAGCGGGAGGTAATCGCGCTTTACGCAAACGCTTTTTTAGAAAAGCAATTTCCAAAGGGCTACGCTCGCTAGAGTTTTGTTTAAACCAGACCTGGTAAGATTTTCAGATTCTATGTTAACGTATCTATAGTTTAATTGTTAGTTTCGTCTATCAAAAACGAGCGTTCTGATTGGTCGAAAAAATTAATTCATACCTCCATGAACAAAATTTTGAGCACGCAGTGATTTTGTATGCTTTCGCACAAAATAGTCCCATACAAAAAGGTATCAAAAGATGTAGGGTTTTTGCTTTTTTCGCTCGATACTATTGAATTATATGAAATGACGAGAATATTTTTTGTTTTCATGGAGGTATGAACCGATAAAACCTAATCACACTGTATGAATCCGCTTCGCGTATTCATACAGTGTGATTAGTTTTTTCGGTTCATACCTCCATGAAAACAAAAATATTCTCTTCATCTCTTAAATATTTGAATTGCGATCATTGGTTGACCTCTGCTAGATCCGATCTTTTCTTAGGAGTTTGTTGAATTAATTTTCCCGGATTGTTCTATTTCGCATACCGTTTGTTTATGCGATTAGCTACAGAGTTTATTGTCTCTGCACATTAGTTATGAGTATTGTCTTTCGTTTAACCCATTCTCACACAGTGACGCTTTTTGATGCCTTTCCGGAAAAACAATTGGGAAAGCATTGTGTGAAAGAGAAAAAATACTTTTAACAAGTAATTTCTTCATTTTACACAATGTTTTCTATCCAGAAATTAAAACACACACACACACACATAAAATTTCACAAGTTTTAAATTGTGGTCTGCAACTACTTTCAACTTGAACCAGTCTTGAACTACTGCCGTCTTGTACATGTAATGGGTAAAATAATTTTTTATAAAGAGGGAGTTTACGTGCACTAGAAAAAGATCCAGTAACATGAGAAAAAAATGACTACAAAGGCCTCGGATAGCTCTATTCTCATGCCTAGAAATCAAATGAAATCAAATATCTGTCAGTTTGATTAACCCTTTCCACACAAAAGAAATTTAGACTAGTCCAAATTGAAAGAAGCTGCAGACGACAAACTCAAGTTGACTCCCTAGGCCCCGTCCATTAACTCCGACAGGAAGTTTCGCTTCGATTTTAAACGGCGTTATTTTTTAAAAATGTATGACCAATAGCAAGTAACAAACAAGAGGGCCGTTGGCCCTGGGGCGCTCACCTGAGATAAAGGCTCTTTTTCTTTCAACAGTCTAATTTCATGTTAAGGTTAGGATGATGAAACAAGTGGGCCATAATTACATATAAAGACTATGAACCTGGGGATCCAAAAGTCTAAATTACAAATTCCAAGGCTTTAGTGTTGATTTGAAAGAAGGAAAAAACTTTTATAAACGTTATAATTTCAGAAATAAGAAAGAAGTCTGTGAACTGATGCTTCATGCCTATACCCCCCCACCCGGGTCAGCCCCTGGAAACCCTAGGATCATGATTTTAGCTATTTGGAAGAGATCAATATACTGATGCTTCATGCAAAATATCAAGGCTCTACGCCTTCTGGGTCAGGAGGAGAAGATTCTTAAAGATTATTTTGAAATTTCACTTTTGGTGCCATGGCAACCAGAGTTTTTAACGGATTTCAATTCTTTCAGCCAATTTTAAGGGGGGCCACCTAAGCAACATTTCTGCCAAATTTGGTTCAAATTGGCCCTGTGAATTGGGAGGAGATGTCATTTAAAAAATCGTTCTTTATTTCTATATAAACCCCACCTCCCTGGGGCTCCGCCCCTGGGGATCTGAGGATCATGATTTTAGCTCTTTTGAAAGAGGTCAATATACTGATGCTTCATGCAAAATATCAAGGCTCTATGCCTTCTGGGTCAGGAGGAGAAGATTTTTAAAGATTATTTTAAAATTTTACTTTTGTTGCCATGGCAACCAGAGTTTTTAACGGATTTCAATTCTTTTAGCTATTTTTGAAGGGGACCACCTAAGCAACATTTCTGCCAAATTTGGTTCAGATTGGCCCAGTGGTTTAGGAGGAGATGTCGTTTAAAGAAATTGTTGACGGACGACGCACGACTCACGACGCACGACGCACGACGGACGATCGACGGACGCCGGACAAAAGGCGATCACAATAGCTCACTTGAGCACTACGTGCTCAGGTGAGCTAAAAATTAAAATGGTTGGTTGGCGACCTAAACGTCGTAACTACAGCTTGAATAAGCTGTAGTTACGATGTTTAAGTCGCTAAACCAATAATAAAGAATAACAAAAATGGCGATCAATATCGGAGATGAAAGGCTAAGGTCCGGGCTAAATAGATAATTTGATTGGTCAGTTTATTCTTTGATTGACAGCCGGTCAATTGTGGTCAAGTGTGACGTATATACAGTGATATTAAGGAAGTTGTTACTTAGAGTTGAATTAGTCAGAGTATCACAATGTAGTTAGTAGGAATCTTCCTCGTGACCTTATAAACATTTCCATCAAGTATGCGAAATTTTGAGATAAGTTGTTGTATGTAGCGAGGTATGAAAAAAATGTCACCAAGGCTCAATTTTCCTGTCAAATAAGATTGATTGATTGACTGAATGGGGTTTTAACACCACTTCTAACAGTATTTCAGTCATATCGGGGCGGCTGGAGCACCTAACAATGGATTCCTGATAATTCTCACACCAGTACTACCACTACATTCTTTCCTAGCCTCCAGCTGCTTAGGTTTACGATTATCCACCCATTGGTGAGAGACAAATGTCGGAAAGGATATGTGCCGCCGCCGGGGATCGAACCCATGACAACCCATGATTGAAGTTTAGGAGTCTGACGAGCTACCGACTGAGCTATGACGGCGGCTTCCTGTCAAATAAGATGGGAAGTCAAAATATTCAACCATCTTCCACATGACTATGCTAACATTTTCAGCAAGATATGGGATAAATCATTCTAAATATGCCCCGTATTGTCGTAAAAAGGAAAGTGTTATTAACCCTTTCCTGTTTTTGGAAGTTTAGACTAGTCCGAAATGAAAGAGGTTGCAGACGACAATGAAAACTGGATGCCATTTGAAATGAAACCATCCTAGGTGGTAGAAAATATTGTGGAACAAGGTGCCAAATTGTCACAAGATACGCCCGTCACACTGCTTAATATTAACTGGAGGTTTGAATAGAACTGAGGTTATTTTGAATGAATATTTTTTCTCAAACAAAGTATGGAAAACAACAAAGGACAAAAACTCAAATTATACGCTAGGTTGAGTTATGGTTCTTGTACACTGCACCCCCCCCCCGGGTGAGATCTATCCATCCATGAAGTTTCATGTTTCTAGCTATTTTACTTTTAGAGATTTACTCCGGACAAGATTCAAGTATGAAAAACAACAAAGGGCAATAACTCAAATAATAGGCTTGGTAGAGTTATGGTTCTTGTACACTGCACTCCCACTTGGTGAGCTCTATCCATCCATGAAATTTCATTATTCTAGCTATTATACTTTTAGAGATATACGCCAGACAAGATTTAAGTATGAAAAACAACAAAGGGCAATAACTAAAAAAATAGGCCAGGTAGAGTTATGGTTTTTGTGCACTGCACTCCCACTTGGTGAGATCTATACACCCATAAAGTTTCATGATCCTAGCTATAATACTTTTAGAGATATACTTCGGACAAGATTCAAGTATGAAAAACAACAAAGGGCAATAACTCAAAAAATTGGCTAGGTAGAGTTATGGTTCTTGTACACTGCACTCCCACTTGGTGAGATCTATCCATCCATGAAATTTCATTTTTCTAGCTATTATACTTTTAGAGATATACTCCGGACAAGATTCAAGTATGAAAAAAAAACAAAGGGCAATAACTCAAAAAAGTGGCTAGGTAGAGTTATGGTTCTTGTACACTGCACTCCCCCTTGGTAAGCTCTATCCATCCATGTAATCTCGTGATTCTAGCTATTATACTTTAAGAGATATACTCCGGACAAGATTCAAGTATAAAAAACAACAAAGGGCAATAACTCAAAAAATTGGCTAGGTAGAGTTATGGTTCTTGTACACTGCACTCCCACTTGGTGAGCTCTATCCATCCATGTAATTTCATTATTCTAGCTATTATACTTTTAGAGATATACTTCGGACAAGATTCAAGTATAAAAAACAACAAAGGGCAATAACTCAATAAATAGGCCAGGTTGAGTTATGGTTCTTGTACACTGCACTCCCACTTGGTGTGATCTATCCATCCATGAAATTTCACGATTCTAGCTATTATACTTTTAGAGATATACTCCGGACAAGATTCAAGTATGAAAAACAACAAAGGGCAATAACTCAAAAAAGTGGCTAGGTAGAGTTATGGTTCTTGTACACTGCACTCCCCCCCCCCCCGGGTGAGATCTATCCATTCATGTAATTTCATGATTCTAGCTATCATACTTTTAGAGATATACTCCGGACAAGATTCAAGTATGAAAAACAACAAAGGGCAATAACTCAAATAATAGGCCAGGTAGAGTTATGGTTCTTGTGCACTGCACTCCCCCTTGGTGAGATCTATACACCCATGAAGTATCATGATCCTAGCTATTATACTTTTAGAGATGTACTCCGGACAAGATTCAAGTATGAAAAACAACAAAGGGCAATAACTCAAAAAATAGGCCAGGTAGAGTTATGGTTATTAAGCACTGCACTCCGTATTGA
Organism: Fragum fragum; assembly: GCA_946902895.1. NCBI lineage: Eukaryota > Metazoa > Mollusca > Bivalvia > Cardiida > Cardiidae > Fragum > Fragum fragum. Next base: position 20,397,273 of record OX336377.1, read on the forward strand.
TGAGAAGAATATAACTGCCAAGTTTAAAGTCAATCGGACTTACGGTGACAGAGTTATGCGCCGGACAAAGAAGTGGACACCGCCCGGACAACCGGACGCCCGGACGACCGGACGCCCGGACGGCCGGACGACCGGACGCCCGGACGCCCGGACGCCACGGGTGATCCCATAATACGTCCCGTCTTCGACGGGCGTATAAAAAGGAGAAATTGCTTGTTACAAGCAATTTCTTCTTTTCCACAATTTTTTCTCAAGTATAAAATCACAGGAACGTAAAATCCCGTATTTGAACAGGAAAGGGTTAAGATGCAGGATGACTTTGATATATGTCAGAATATGTTCAATGGGGGTCTTATTAACAAAAATAAACAGACAATGTGAGAATGATCGAGATATAACTGTAACCTGTGTCTCCCTATGTTGTAATTTAACTCATTCCCACACAGCGACTCTTTTGGACGCCCCACAAGATAAGCAATTGGGAAACCATTGCGTAAAATGAAGAAATTGCTTGTAACAAGCAATTTCTTCATTTTACACAATGTTTTCTACCCAGAAAGTTGAAAATATTTAAATTTCTTAAACTTAAAATTGTTGTCTTCAATTCCTTTCAATTTGGACCAGTCTGAAATGTAGCCGTCTGGAAATGGGTTAAAGTTCATTACCGGTCTAAATATATAATTTGATTGGGTTAACGATTTTTGATTAACACATCGCGATCCGTTTATTTTCGGATAGGACTTAGCTATGGGTCAGCAGGTCACCCTAATCGGTGAGATTCGTCTACGTGACCATAATAATAGTTTTAGGAAGTTTGAGATACAGCGAAATGAACGTTCGTGACTGCCTATCAAAGAATTTATCGACCAATCAAATCCCATATTTAGACCGATATGGCCGTTTTTTATGTGAAGCGTTTTATTGGTTTGGCGACTTAAACGTCGTAACTACAGTTTAATCAAGCTGTAGTTACGGCGTTTAAGTAGCCATAGGACCATATCATTTCCTTTTGCATAATTTTTGCAAAATGACGCCGTTCAATATTTAAGTGGAAATTCCTATTTGAGGTCAGTGGGCGGGGCCAGCGATCCGTTATTTGTGACCCAATCAGTTGTAACACAAAATTGTTGTCGACACATGACGCTCGCCCGAAGGTGAATAATTATGCTATTCCAACATGACAAATTTTTTAGACTGGTCATGGTTGATTGAAAGAAGGTCCAGAGGACAATTTTAGGTTGGTGAAATTCTAAATTTCTTTGCCTTTTGTGGTAGAAAACATTGTGGACATTGAAGAAATTGCTTGAAACAAGCAATTTCTTCTATGTCAACAATGTTTTCAAAAGCTTTTCTTTTTCTTGAGGGGCGTTAAAAGGGGGGGATTGTGTGGAAATGGGTTAATGGTCTCAAATGTCCTAGCTACAGCACTTTAGAGCTCAAATGATCTGAAAAGTTAGCTGTAAAATCACGCTGCTTCTAAATACGCCAAACTTTTCTAATTCTAACAAATACTTTAAATAATCTAATCCAATTATCTTTTTATTTCTGTACTTTCATTGAATTTCTAAATTCTAAAATAAAATATAAATGCCCGTTGGCGATCAAACCTCGTAACTATAGCTAAGATTAGCTTTAACTACGCGGTTTCAATCGCAAATCGAGTATATTTGTTTACCTTTCGGCGCATAAATCCGTATTCTATTTCTCTATGATGGTGTCACTATATTTAAATCCGTCTTAAATTTAAACACTCCAAGTGGTGTCAAATACCGTTGTTACCATTAAATACGACACAACTGGCGAATACAGACAACCTTTGAACTATTTATACCGAAACATACATACAGAGGGCTAGCAAAGGGAGGTATTGCTGTTCTCAAACCGTCATTTTTCAAAGAAACCCTATATTGTTGGTACTCGATTGAATCGTCTCTTCGAGACGATTCAAATGAGTACCAACAAGAAAGAGTTTATTGCAATATTCTTTAAATGTAAAACCTATTCACTAAATTTCTGTTTTATCTGTAGCGTTGATACATGGATTGCCGCCGTCATAGCTCAGTTGGTAGCGCGTCGGACTGTCAATCTAGAAGTCCCGGGTTCGATCCCCGACGGCGGCACTCATCCTTTCCGACTATTTGTCTCTCACCAATGGGTCGATAATCGTAGACCTATGTGAGATAGCAGGTGGAGGCTAGGAAAGGATGTAATGGTAGTACTGGTTTGAGAAATACCAGGATTCCATTGTTAGGTGCTCCAGCCGCCGCGATATAACTGAAAGATTGTTGAAAGCGGCGTAAAACCCCATTCAAATCAAATGATACATGGATTGTAGTTGGATTAAGTTGATTCAGTATAACTGGCTTTTTACACGTGCGCAACTATTCAACGGCGGCTGTCAATCAATAATTATTGTGGAAAATGAAGAAATTGCTTGTAATTTGCAATTTCTTCATTATCCACAATGCTTTCTACCCTATAAGACAAAAGATTTTTAAACTCCACTGACTTAAAACTGTTGTCTGCAACTTCTTTGAATGAGGCCGGACCTGTCTAAAATTTCCTTGTTCTGGGAATGGGTTAAATTTGGGCCGAGATCTATTTTTGTTATTTGGTAATCAGGGAAAAAAACTGAATTTCAAATGATATCAACCATAACCATGTGTAATTGAATCTCTAAATTACCACGTATTGTTAAAATGGTCCAAGGTCACGGACCTTTACACAATCGTACTGTTATTATTCATTATCACATTGTGATGGCTTAGTGCAAAACATCGTAAGTGTCTATACAATGTATAAACACTTACGATGTTTTGCACTAAGTCATCGATTTTTGCTAGATAAATAGATTATTATCCACAATCATTGTAAACTTTCTAACTTATTCAAAGAATAAACCGAGAAACTAGTAGTAGAGAACGAAACAGGAAAAGAACTCAAAACGATGAAAAAAAAATTAAAAAATAGAAAAATTAAAAAAACAACATTGGCGTTGTGTGACCAAAATGCCGTAAAACCTGTACTTCAATATTTGAAATATGTTTTCGTTGTTCGTTGATACTTTTCACCGACATTAGAGGAAATGTTTTCTATCAATTCTACCATTCTTATTCGTCCCCTCATTGATAGACAGGGCAAGGGCATTTCTGAATGCTGACATGATTAACGAAAATGGATAAACTTTCATAAAATATAAGTAAGGAGAATCAAACATTTATAAAATGTCAAAATATTGTCTCTAATCTAGCAAAGAGTCCAGTGACGTAAACCCTCCCGTATATCAATCCGCAATTATATTCATTTGGTTAGCTCACTTTTTAGCTAGCAAAGCGCCAGCTTTGAAAGCTTAAATTAACAGACACAATGTTGAGTTCTTCTCAAAGTTCAACGAGAGCAAACTGCCACTGGAGGCTTAACCACCAAATCCATGGTATATATGCCTACGCCATGAAAAATAGTTCTTATGTATTCCAGGAATATTGCAAATTCTATTCAAATTGTAAAGAACTCTGTCAAAAGTATGCTTCTCAATCCATTCCCAACCTTTTCGCCTTTTAAGCATCTCAAGAAAGCTTTGGGAAACATTGAGGACAATGAAGAAATTGCTTGCAACAAGCAATTTCTTCAATGTCCGCAATGTTTTCTAACCAACAAGGGAAATGTTTTCTAAATTCAACCATACTTTGCTAGCTTACAGTACTTTCAGTACTTAAATTTACTTGAACTTTTTGCTTTTCTTTTCTTTCGTTTTAACCACGAGCCGGATAATATGATTTGTTTTTGTTTATTTGGATGGGGTTTACGCCGCTTTCAACAATCATTCATTTATATCGCGGCGGCTGGAGCACCTAACAATGGAATCCTGGCATTTTTCACACCAGTACTACCATTTCATCCTTTCCTAGCCTCCAGCTGCTATCCCACAAGTCTACGTTTATCGACCCATTGGTGAGAGACAAATAGTCGAAAAGGATGAGGGCCGCCGTCGGGGATCGAACCCGGGACCTCTAGATTGACAGCCCGACGCGCTACCAAATGCGCTATGACGGCGGCCACCGGATAATATGAACCTACCAATGAAATAACATAAGTTTAATCCCTCATAAAGGCGTATTATATTGGGTATCAGTTAAAATTCCTGTTTGATAATTATGTATTGACGAACCGCTGGCTCCACCCTCTCACCCCGCTGGCCACGCCCACTGACCGAACTGATAGTTCCATTACGATACTAAACGGCGTTATTTCGCAAAGTTTATAGCCATTAACAAACATCAAAAAAAGTAAATTGTTGGTTGACGACCTAAACGCCGTAAATACAGCTTGAATACACTGTAGTTACGACGTTTCAGACGCCAAACCAAGTTAAATACTTCACAAAGATGCCTGCCGATGTTGGATTTCAAAAGTCACTTTCGAGGTAAATAAGTGATTTGACTGGTCGATTTATTCTTTGATGGACAGCAGTGATTGGTCAATTGTTTGTTTTAGTAAGTCTTGAAAAAGATAAATTAAGAGATGAAGAGAATATTTTTTGTTTTCATGGAGGTATGAACCGAAAAAACTAATCACACTGTATGAATACGCGAAGCGGATTCATACATAAGTGTGATTAGGTTTTTTGGTTCATACCTCCATAAAAACAAAAAATATTCCCTTCATTTCTTATAATTTAATAGCATCGAGCGAATAAAGCAAAACTTTAAAAAAAATGATACCTTTTATATATATATACTATAAACTATTTTGTGCGGAAGCATACAAAATGGCTGCGTGCTCAAAATTGTGTTGATGGAGGTATGAATTAATTTTTTTCGACCAATCATTGATAGACGAAACAAACAATTAAATTATTAGTACATGTATTATCGTTTCAGTGAAATGAATTGCATATAAATTCATAATAACGTTACAATATGGGTTATAGGATTTAATTTTAGTTTCGTCTATCAAGAATAAAGCGTTTTGCATGGTCATTTTTTTAAAACAAAATACAGTTGTATCATGCATCCAACTACTTTGTATGCCTGTGCAAAAATTAGACCAATAAAACTTTTCTCAAAACTAGTGAAATAGTGTCTTTGTTTTGCTTGTTTATTTTAACCCATTACCACTCGTTGAAAATGTAGACCAGTCCAAATTGAAAGGAGTTGCAGACGACAATTTAAAGTTTTTGAAATGTTAGATTTTTTCAACTTTCTTTGTATAAAACATTGTGTAAAATGAAGAAATTGCTTGTTACAAGCAATTTCTTCATTCTACACAATGTTTTTCCATTTGTTTTTCTTGAGGGGCGTCCAAAAGCGTCATTGTGTTGGAACGGGTTAAATTATCAAAATTGGAGAGAATATTTTTGGTTTCTTTGTTTTCATTGAGAACTTAATCACACTAACATATGTCTCCGATTCGCGTAGTCATACAGTGGGATTAAATTCTTAGGTTCATACCTCAATGAAAACAAAATATATTATCTTCATCTCTTAACCCATTCTCACACAATCCCTCCTCTTTACGCCCCTGAAGAAAAACGCTTTGGAAAACATTGTGGAAAAAGAAGAAATTGCTTGTATCAAACTATTTCTACATTGCCCACAATGCTTTCTATCCAAAAAAGATGAAAGAAAAAAAATCACTTAATTGAAATTTTCGTCTTCAAATCTTTTCAATTTGGACCAGTTTAAGATTTTATTGTGTAGGAATGAGTTAAATGAAACCTGATCCGATTATCATTATTTTTATGTTTTGTTTGAGAACAACAGTGAAAAGTCACCCGAGTAAAACTGTTAATCCATTCTTTGTATCATATTCAATTGCATTATTACGTTAGGCTTATAAAAGCTGTAGTTACGACGAAAATCATCATCAACGTTTACAGATTAACCGTTACGAGCCGACAAAATTTAAGACTTGTTCAAATTCAAAGAAATTAATCGGAGACGACAAGTTATAGTTGATGAAAATTGAAAACACGCACACACAACAAAAATCGTTTGACTACTTCGGTGGATACATTGTTGATAATAGAGAAATTGTAACAATGCGTTCCAAAGTGTTTCTTTTTTACCTCTGGGAGCGTATAAAACGAGATTCAATGGATGATTCAAGAAATTTCAAAATGACGCTAAAACTGAATTTCTCTATCGTAAGTGGTCAGTTAAAACCTCACAACTACATCTTCAAGTCGTACATACGATATATATGTATTGGTCGCCAATCGCCGGTTTATTTACCTATCTAAAACAAAAATGCTGTTATTTAGCATAATGTCTAGATTTATATCAACCATCGGAGCTAATACATTTTTACAATCGATCAAATTCGGGTTAACCCATTCCCACACAACAAAAAATTAAGCTGGTCAAAATGAAAGAAGCTGCAGACGACAATTTCAAGTTGAATTTTAGATTTGTTCGTCTCTTTTGGATGGAAAACATTGTTGATAATGAAAAATTGCTTGGTACAAGCAATTTCTTCATTTACACAATGTTTTCCAAAGCTTCTCTCTTGAGGGGCGTAAAAGATTAGATTGTGTGGGAACGACTCTTGGCGAATCCAAACCATCATAAGGAAAATGCACTGCATTTGAATGGTTCAGCACATCATTTCATAAACAATTCAAATATTCATAGAATTCTCTATTTTGAAAAGTGTTGCGATTACAATTGCAACGCTATCTTATGTTACATACACAATGAACCCAGTTTAAATCCGATTACGCCTATTCCACTCCGTTGACGATACTGAAATTATCTGAATAAAGTTTGGCCACTTGAGTTGGATGTTTTGATAGCCCTCACAACATTAACAACGTGACAATTACTATCAACCCGGTTAGTGCCTGATAACGAGTATAACCCGACGGCGATAATGAATCGATGTATGAATAATTTAATTGTTAGTTTCGTCTATCAAAAACGAGCGATCTGATTGGTCGAAAAATTTAATTCATACCTCCATGAACAAAATTTTGAGTACGCAGCTATTTTGAATGCTTCCGCACAAAATAGTTCACTACAAAAAGGTACCAAAATTTGTTAAGTTGTTGCATTTTTCGCTCGATGCTATTAAATTATAAGAAATGAAGAGAATATTTTTTGTTTTCATGGAGGTATGAACCGAAAAACCTAATCACACTTATGTATGAATCCGCTTCGCGTATTCATACAGTGTGATTAGGTTTTTCGGTTCATACCTCCATGAAAACAAAAAATATTATCTTCATCTCTTAAATGAATGAACCTTTATTTCGGACGTATACAAGTATGTGTACATCGTCCTTTAACTTAGGTAATGATCAAAATATTTAACGTGATACAATCTCTCTCTCTCTCTCTCTCTCTCTCTCTCTCTCTCTCTCTCTCTCTCTCTCTCTCTCTCTCTCTCTCTCTCTCTCTCTTCTCTCTCTCTCTCTCTCTCTCTCTCTCTCTCTCTCTCTCTCTCTCTCTCTCTCTCTCTCTCTCTCTCTCTCTCTCTCTCTCTCTCTCTCACACACACACACTCTCACACATGCATATACCTCTTAACGTACTCCTTCAGAAACACATGCAAAAAATAAAACACTCAATTCGTCCTCTTTCAAAAGTTGGTAAATGAAAAATCTCCCCCCCCCCCCCTCTCTCTCCCTTTCCTTCAAAATCTTCTTTCGCTCCGCCCCAGACTATCCCAAATTCTCTTACCTATAGATATTGAAATGATGCTTTGCATATATTTTAACCTTTTTTCACAGCGTTTTCTACTCAGAAAGTTGAAAGAATCTAAAATTTCACATTCTTTTAATTGTCATCTGCACCCCGGCGGCGGCACATATCCTTTCCGACATTTGTCTCTCACGAATGGGTGAAAAGTCGTAAACCTAAGTGGGATAGCAGCTGGAGGCTAGGAAAGGATGAAGTGGTAGTACTGGTGTGAGAAATACCAAGAATCCATAGTGAGGTGCTTCAGCCGCCGCGATATGACTGAAATACTGTTAAAAGTGCCGTAAAACCATTCAATCAACCAATCGTCATCTACAAATACTTTAAATTTTGACCAGTTTTAAATTTTGCCATCTCGTAATGGGTTAATTACGTTTGTAAACAAAAGACAAATTATCTCCGTTTAAGTATAGTTTACTATGTTTAGGATAGCAAAGCTGTTATCAGAATTCACTTTTTTGGACTTTCACTGTCTGATAAGCGATAAATGCAGATTGTTTCATAACGTTGTGGTATTTCATATTTTATCTTGGTTATCTTGAAACCGCTTATTGATAATATATTTCAATTTTTAGTTTCGTCTATCAAAAAACGGACGTTTTGATTAGTCAAAAAAAATATGCATAACTCTATGAACAAAATTTTGAGCACGCACAGATTTTGTATGCTTCCACACATAATAGGCCTATACAAAAGTTGTCAGTGGCAGAAAACAACAAAAAGGTTTAACACATATGTTGGCCAACGTTGATGTTCGAAGTTCACTTGTGTTCTAAATGAATGATTTGATTGGTCGATTTATTCTTTGATTGAAAGGCACAATCCGTCAACTGTTACTAAAACAATGATTTTTGGACTTTCGCCATTTTGATAAGAAACGCTGAATACAGATTATTACATCATGTTGAGATATTGCATATGGATGGGTCGACACGAAACAGTTGTAACTGCCCATAAACATATAAGCAGTTACAATTTTTCACGCTGACCAAGCGATATTTATCTCAGTCATGATTATAACTTTTATTAATAATTTCTTTTGAAACATGTTTGTTTGTTTGAATGGGATTTTACGCCGCTTTCAACAATCATTCACATATATCGCGGCGGCTGGAGCACCTAACAATGGAATCCTGGTATTTCTCACACCAGTACTAATATTACATCCTTTCCTAGCCTCCAGCTGCTATCCCACATAAGTCTACGATAATCGACCCATTGGTGAGAGACAAATAGTCAGATAGGATGAGTGCCACCGTCGGGGATCTAACCCGGGACCTCTAGATTGACAGTCCGACGCGCAACCAACTGCGCTATGACGGCGGCTTTTGAAACATGAAAAAAGAAATTATTAATAAGATTTGGACATGTCTAAAATTTTGCAAAACAGGAAAGGGTAAATTCACAACATTGACGACTGTGTTGTCCTAACCAATAAGCGTCCATCGGTCACTTAACCCTTTCCTGTACAATCCCTTGTTTTAACGTTCCAATGCCTTTATACTCTAGTAAACATTATGTTAAAAGGAGAAATCGCTTGAACTAAGCAATTTCTTCTTTATTCACAATATTTCCTACTGAATGATTATTATTCAAATAAAATCAACTTTAAATTATCGATTGTAGAATCTTTGAATTTGGACAGGTCTTAAATTTAGCATTACAGTAAATGGTTAATAACTGTAGCTATAATAGCTATAAAACTGTATCAGATTAGCCTGCATTAGGTCAGCGAAGGTACAAATCTGTCTCCGTCAGGTTGCACAATATCGCCCTCGGATTATATTCTAACCAATTCATTGTCTATCGGTTACTAATACAGTGTTCTTAGTTTATAAGCTATAAATCTGTACCTTTTTAACCCATTCCCACACAATGAAATTTCAGACTGGTCTAAATTGAAAGAAGTTTCAGACGACAATTTCAAAATGTTAAAATTTCTAAAATCTTTCTCTCTCTGGATAGAAAAATAATGTGGAAAATGCAGAAATTGCTTGTAACAAGGATTTATAGATAGTTTTTTTGACGTAAACTTTACAGTTTCTTGTCATATACAAATATACATATACAATTTAACAAAACTAAACACAACACGTGACATTTACACGAACAATCTACTTTTTTTTTCTTGTTTATCCTGAAAGAGATGCAGGTAAAAAATGAAAAAAAATAAGTAAAAAAATGAAAAAATACAATCAACAAATATTACCAAATTAAGTATTGAATGATATACCATTTCTACGTAAAAACCCTCTTTTAAAAATTTACAAAGGTTTAGGAGAGTAGATTTATCATTAGATTTCATCAATTTAATAAAGTTCACCATATTAGGGGGAGAGTAAAATTGTTTTTTTCAGAAAAGCTTTTCTAATATCAGAAAAATAAGGACACTCTGATAAAAAGTGAAACTCGTCCCCAATTTCGTTCAAGCAAAAAGGAGGGTTGATCTGCCTTGTATGAGCCTAGACGTATATCGGTGTTCGCCAGGTGACCTAATATACCGTTAGATTATACAATTCTTTGAATAGCATTAACCAACAAAATTATAACAAATTCGATCATCCGCGTTGACCAATTTCCACACAAGAACATCTTAGGCTGGTCTAAATTACAAGAAGTTATAAACGTCAATATTTAATTGGATTGGATTTAAAGATTTGATGTCTTTTAGAGTTGATAAAAGTTGGGGATAATGAAGAAATTGCTGTACACAAGCAATTTCTTCATTATCCACAATGTTCTCCTTGGGAGCCGTTAAAAGATGGGATTGTGTGGGAATGGGTTAAACCCTTATAAGTACAATCCGACGGCGATAATGTGTTAATTTATGAGATCTCGGTATGTAAGCTATAGACATTTAACTTTTTAACCTACCTTAACTCATTCAAAAAATTTAGACTGGTCCAAATTTAAAGGAGTTGCAGACGACAATTGAATATTTGAGAAACTTTAGATTTTTTTTATCTTTCTGGGTAGAATACAGTGTGAAAATGAAGAAATTGCTTGTTAAAAGCAATTACATGTACTTCATTTACGCAATGTTTTCCAAATTATTCTTCTTGGGGGGGGGGGGGGGGGGTAAAGCGTCATTGTGTGGGAATGGGTTAATTAAGTGAGCTTAGACACAAGTCTTCTCCAGGCGTCATGTTATTGTCGCTGGATTATATATATTTCGCTATGTTGATGTTACTAGATATTGATATATATGAGTAAGCTTAACCCTTCACTGTTTTCAAAATTTTAGACTCGCCCAAATTTGAATGAGTTGTACAAGTCATTCTAAAGTAAGTACAGTTCAAAAAGTAGCCATCCTTTATGACAGGAAACAACGTGGATAATGAGAAATTGCTTGTTAAGAGCAATTTCTTCTTTTCCCCCAATGATTTCTCAAGTAAAATATCACAGAGCCGTAAAAATCGGGGATTGTATGGGGGAAGGGTGAATAAGCTGTCAAGTGTTTATTATTAAGTGTACACTCATCAACTTTTCGTTGTGAGCTGTTCCGGGATGACGTTAAACCCATCACCATGCGAAACAATTTTAGACCAGTCAAAATCTGTAGAGGATACAGACGACAATGTAGGTGACTTAGAATTTAAAAGATGGTGTCAAATAGTCACACCATCTCGTCTTCGACAAGCACCAAACGACATTAGGTTGCAAAGTTTATGGTCAGGGGGTAAATCGTTAGTTAGAGACCTAAACGTGGTAACTATATTTTTTTTAATAAGCTGCAGTATGAACGTTCAGGCCAAAAACAAAAACAAAAAAAACGCTTGGCATAAACGGCCGAGGTTACCTTTTACCCTATTTCTCAATTAATGCTTTGATTGGACAATCTATCTTTTCTCTTCTTTTATTGACAAGTGTGATCCGATAAGAAATATTGTATTTGGAGCTTCTTTTGATGTTCAGTATCAATCCATTACATTTTATTTCAAAATTTAAGTTTGTTTTGTGTAGTTCGACACATTTAAAATACCCTCGGTTTCTAGTACGATTAACCCATTACAGCACGACAGAATTTGAGATTTGTCTAAATTAGGTGTTTGCAGACGACAATGTCAAGTTGGTGAAATTTCAAAAGCGTATTTGCCTTTTTGAGAAGAAAACATAGTGAACAAGAAATTTCTTAATATTTCACAAAGTTTGCCAAAGCTACTCACTTGTAGGTTTGTTTGAATGGGATTTTACGCCGCTTTCAACAATCATTCACATATATCGCGGCGGCTGGAGCACCTAACAATGGAATCCTGGTATTTCTCACACCAGTACTACCATTACATCCTTTCCTAGCCTCCAGCTGCTATCCCACATAGATCTACGATTATCGACCCATTAGTGAGAGACAAATAGTCGGAAAGGATGAGTGTCGCCGTCGGGGACTCACTTGTAGGACGTCAAAAGGCGAGTGTGTGTTGGAATGGGTAAAGACCATGCCTCGAAATACCTTACTTGTCCGTTCAAAGGGTGCATAGTTTACTGATAAAAGCGCGCCAGTATAAACCTCCGCATGAGATAATCAATATTACCTTGAATTAGTAAATAATTATAGCAAATTAGTCCAACTGGACTCTTCTCACGTCCCGGTGTTAAACGCTTGAGTTACTGAGCTTATTTTAGCATTATACATTCGCGTTCTGTCTCACAAAAAGGGACAACCCCAAAATCCCCTAATGTATTAATAAGAATAGGGATTACGGCCCGAGAAAACAAAACTTTTTTCGTACTCAGTTGTGAATTTATTGTAAATTCGAGTTGGGATTAATAATGTATACTATTGACGAATTCGAAAAGGTGAAATCTCGTTCTCGTTTACCGCGAGATTTGAGCTCTGGGGAATTAACCCCCGAGATCGTTCTTTACTCTATGCAAAGTTTTTTGTTGATATTGAACAAACTATTACTGAATAAAATTCAGAAAAATACGATTAATTTCGGGATGGATCAGAAGAATGATATTGACCATGATTTTTTTTTTTTTTTTTTTGCATGTTTTATCACAGTTTTTACCTTTTGACTACGTACGGTACCTGAGCTATCGAAAACGTATTTGAAGTCCGTAAATCAAATAATTCAAAGTGACTTTTATAAATCAAAGTCACATATGATTGAATAAATAATTTTATTCATTTTCGTATTGTTATTGGACGATTTTTTTTATAAAGTCCTGGGAAAACGCTGATTACGGATTCGTCCCAAAAAGTTTCGCTACCGACATTTTCCGCTACTGCAGCTGCGATCAATGTTGTGTGTACACGAAATGATCTAACAATTTTTTTTTTATATCTGAGTCAAAAAATTGTTATTATTTCTTCTATAACCATGTTATATTAATTTAAAGACACTGTTTGGGAAATTACTTTGTATTAGCTTTAACCCACACCATTCTCACTTTGATACCCCTCAAGAAAATATAGTTAGGAAAATATTGCGGATAAGAAGAAATTGCTTGTGACAAAGAATAAAATAAACAATATTTTATCAATTTAAGATTGTTGTCTGCAACTTCTTCAATTTTAACAAGATTATAATTTTGCCATTTGGTAGTTGGTTAAAACACTTTCTTTAACTTATATTGTTTTACAAATCATTTCAGTCTTAAATGCAAGTTTATCTTTTATCATTTTTTACTTTTTTATTTTCAATTTTCAATTTCTGATTTTCTTTCACTTAACCTCCAAATGTTCATTTTGCTAATTGATGTTCTCTCATCTGATTACAAATCTAGAGTCACAATGCTCAAATATTAATTCATATTTGGTAACACACCTGGCTGTCAACCAGCTTTGATTGGTTACATTTTTTTCCATTTCCCAAAAGCTTATGAAACAGGTAAAAATATACTCTCACTAATGACTATGATCAAGCCCGGTGAGCTCAGTCTGTTACAGACCATGCTCTTGATTCTGGTGTTAGTGACTTTGACCCATTTTTCTGTCTAACATATGAAAAGAGTCATTTGTCTATAACTCATTTGTATTACACCAGTAATAACTAATTGGCATTTCACCAGTAATAACTGTGCCCAAGTTTGATAACCAGCCCTAAGATATTCCTGCATATTTTATGTTATCTTACTCTACAGCATCTATATGTTCCTTTAAAGTTTGAGCTACTTATAAGATTTATTTTCAAAAGAAATATTAGCCGATATATATGCATTCTAGCACTTTCAGCCCTTTAATTTTGATGTAGTTCTAAAGGTTGTATTTAGCATGACAAAGGTTAATAGCTCATTTATCATGGCTTAGCTGAATGAAGCATATAGAACCTTTTTACTCTCATATTGCCAATGAAATTTATGGAAACATTAAGCACATGAGCCATATACAAGTGTTTTCAAATCATATTCTCTATGTAAATGAATTGTGTAAAAACTACAACTTCACCATTTCCCATTCTGTATTGTAATGTTTCAGGAGACATTAAATAGAACTAACTGTTGTATTTAAACCAATGTTGAATTATCTCCTAAAACCTCTTTCAATTTTGCATTTTTGTAATGGACTTGAGAATAAAAATCTAGTTGTACAGATTAACACACACACACAAAATGTGTTTTACACTGAAGCTGTCACATCTGCAGCTATTTCAACTTTAATTGGCCTCAAAGATGACCTTCAGGTAAATGTAAACAGATAGGTCCTACCACAAAAATATTCTAAATGTGCATTAACCCATCACAAGCTGACTGGTGCATATATTGAAAGAAGTTGCAGACCACAAAATAAACAGTGCTTTAATCATAAAATAGGGTAGAAATGATGTGAGAATAGGAGAAATTGCTTGTTTCAAGAAATTCTCCATTTCCCATAAAGTGTACCATTATTGTATTTTTTCAGGGTGTCAGAAAGTGTCATTATGTGATAATGGGTAAAGGCCCATTACTTATTTTCAACAGTTCATAAAACATTGCACAGTGTAAATGCTTTGGCATTGAGTTCTATCTCTGACTTGCTGACAAATTAACTGCAACTTTATTGTCTCTATTTGGGTTGGATATGATAAGTAGTAGCCTCAATCTTGATGAGCTGCTTGAATCTGCTGATAATACAGTTGTGAAAAAATTGCTGAATGCAAAAGACGCTGTATGAAATCCCGATAGTTGCTGTAATTTTATATTACGGGGGGTTTAATCCTTTCCCTTTTTTGAAAATTTTAGACTGATCCAATTTGAAAGAAGTTGCAAACGACAATTAAAAGTGGGTGCAGTTTGAAAAGTAACCAACCCACTGGTTAGAAAATAATGTGGAAAAAGGGGAAATTGCTTGTCACAAGCAATTTCTTCTTTTTCCACAATGTTTTCTCAAGTATAAATCACAGGGACGTGAAACAAGGGATTGTACAGGAAAGGGTTAAATAACTAACTGTAATATGCTGGGTTGAGAAACTGATTTGGTCTAGTTGATCATTTCTGCCTTTACCACAATGTCTTCAGTATATTATATAGGTCTGCTGTATGTTGAAAACTCTCACCTAAATTCACATTTCTCTATGTAGTTCTTTCTGTCATGAAATTTTTACATAATTATTATGAACAGATTTGTGTTAACTCTTGTCTTGTTTAACCCGGAAAATTCCTGTTTAGTATGAGGTATAGACAAAGATCAGCCTGCAGATAAGTGCTGTCTGATCTTTGTCTACACCACCTGTTTGTATCATTCAAGTAATTATATCTATCACATTGATTTTCATAAGAAATAATGATCAATAAATTTTGCTTCCAGTGCTTTCAGCCCCTTTGACTTTAACGCAATTCGGAAAGGATTCTATTCAGCATGACAAGGGTTAACACTCATGATTCACTGACCAACATAGATCAATCAGGCAACATGACAACATATCCTGGGCAATACATGTATAAGATCCACTGATTGCTAAAACTCAGTCTGATCAAAGTCTTCACTGTGCTCTCTGTAGAAAAAGAAGATTAGCAAATATGCTCAAGTCATTCCCAAACAACCCAACTTTTGAGGCCCTTCAAGAGAAAAGCTTCTTAAAACATTGTGGAAAATGAGAAATTTACTTATCATAAACAATTTCTTCATTATCCACAATGTTTTCTATCCAATAAGATGAAAGTTTTTTTTAAAATTTCATCAACTAAAACCTGCCATATACAACTTTTGTGAATTTGGACCAGTCTAAACTTTTGTCTTCTGGTAATGGGTTTAGGCAATGTTTGTATGTCCAGGCTGTCCATATCACTTTCAATCATAGTCACAAGTGAATTTTTTGCAAGCATGTTTTGTGAAGGCTTTTTATAATATCCTGCCCAAATATAAATCTTAAACTAATAACAGATTGAGCAAGGTTGAACAAGAGGCAGGGATCAGGAAAACACTGCTGAAACAATTTTTCTATCTCAAAACACAAAACAATTTAAAATTTCATAATCAAGATCTGCATGATCTTTGAATTTGGAAAAAAATGAACTTTTTTGTCATTTTGGAATTTGGTTAACCTATTTTAACAACACAAAATTTGGAATGGTTCAAATTCAAAGAAGTTGCAGCCAAAAGTTTTAAGTTGGTGAAATTGAAAAAGAAATTGTCTTTTGAGGTTGAAAATATTGTGGGAAAAAATGTTTGTAACATGCCATTTCTTTATTTTCATCAAAATATTCTAAAGCCTTTTCCTTGAAAGGTGTTAATAGTGGAATTGTGTGGGAAATGGTGAGTACTAGTGACTAATTGGTGGATGAATATTCATGCATCAAAGGCCTTCACAACAATGAGGGAGAATTAAGGGTCTACTAACATTATATTGTCTTTGTTCTTTATTGTTATGTATATTGGTAATAAATCAAGGGATCACATAGGGAGTTACCGTGGTGATTATAATATAGTGCAACAATCTTGAATTTCAGACCACTGTCTATTTAAACAGATACTTGTATAAATAATGTTAACCCTTCAACCAATGAAAATATCAATTACATTTAATACCAAATATAAACACACAGGGATTCCCCATGTATCAAGACTCAAAGAAACATAATGGTCTTAACCGATAACCAAACTACAAAATTCTATGTGAAGAGTTGCAGACAACAAGTAATTAAAGAATAAATATCAAATCAAAAAGGGTTTGTGATTTTTTGATATCGGACAGAAATGATTGTGAGAGAAGGAAAATTGCTTGCAACATGTAATTTCTTCTTTTCGTCAATACGTTTTTCCTAAATATGATTCCTAGATTGGAAAAAAAGTTGGAATTGGGAGGTATTGGTTTAACCCATTCCCACACAATCCCACCTTTTTGTGTCTCTCAAAAAATAGTTATGAAAAAAAGTTAGGAAAACTTAGAAATTGTATGTTACGAGTACTTTTTTGCATTTTCCACATTGTTTTCTACCCAAAAATATTTATCTTTCAAAAGAAATCTTTGAAATCATTGTGATAAGAGGGAACAACACTTACTAGAGCTTGAAATACTACCTGAATAGTATTTTTACACAAATTTGGAATGTCATTTTGAAATTGTGGTAACTTTGAAAGATTTGGGACAGTCCTGCTCCACAATGGGCAAGTCAGAGAAATTTCAAATTGCTTTTCTCCATTCAGTTCATTCTTTTATGGACATTGAGGACAGATTTCTTGGAGTAAAGTTTTAGTTTGTCAATAAAGTCAGCTATTCTCACATAAATTTAGCCAGGAAAATTCACATAACTTGAGAAAAAAAAGCAATTCTTTACAGGTTGTAAAATAAAAAAAGGAAATATTTTGGGTAAATAATTATACTGCTTGTAACAAGCTTTTCTCCCTTTTACCACATTATTTTCAAGAATTTTATCAAATGGTATTGTAAAAGGGAAACTTTTGCAACTTTCTTAACCTATTACCAGACGATAATTTCTTTTTAGACTGGTCCAAAATGAAAAAAGTTGCTGATAACAATTTCAAGTGGATAGAATTTCAAATATATCTGTCTTTCTGCAGGGTAGAAACAATGTGAAAAACTCGCTTGATTGTGGTATTGCAAGACAATTGATTAACTTAAACATTTCACTGCACTGCTGATCAAGCTTTAAAGGTACTTGATTCCTGATATAACATCATTATATTTGGAAAATATTTTTTCCTATTAAAAATTAACTATGGAGTAAAATTTTATAAGTGGAAGGGTTCTCCATTGCCGAACTGAAGATAAATCTAGAAGTCATTTAGATTTCAACTTGATGTACGTAAGCAGGACTTTTATGTGGAAGGGTTGGCTAGTTACTGGAGTTGTTAATGATTATTCCCGAAACCAGATAAAGATAACCAGACAAAGAAGTCTTTTGCAAAATGTTCGATATTTTTTGTAAAAGCATTTGCTGATGAAAAATGCAATTCTCGGCATCATTTTCTCCATTCTGCCATGCATTTATTTCAAACACCTCACAATGGCCAAGAACGAGGCTAGCTATAGACACAATAGCACAAATAACTTGAAACATGTTTTTTTTAATCATAAACAGTCAATTTTACTGACAATTCTAGTATCAGACCGGATCGGCAAAATAGATCGTCCCTGTTAAACGGACGATGTCTAACTACCGTAATGTTTGAAATCTCGTAGTACAAGTTATCATCTAACTAAAATTAATTATTCTGAAAATTGTCAACGAATTCTTTTGCAGTAAATATCGCTCATTTCTTTCAATTTTCGGGCTAGTTTTCGGAACGAGATGCCGGAAGTAAACAAATGTCTGGTTCCTAAAACCGGGAAAAGAACTGGAAACCAACTAACCCCAGAGATCGATTCTCGTGATCTCGTTTTTGGCGAGAATTCAGGATGTCAAATAGGTCAATGGTAATTGCGTGAAAAAAAAAACTCAGTTTTTTACTTATTAATCTCCATAAACATTTGGCTGCGTCTCAATCTTTCTCACTTTAACCCCCATTCAACAAATTTGAAGCTTGAGTAAATTCTCAAATGAGTATGACAGAATTTTGTAATCTGGGGCCCTAATCCGTATCTTAATTAATTTAATTTCAAATTTAGACTTATGTATCCAATTTCTGTGCTGTGGGTAGTTTTGTCGAGACAGTTCGAACTGATACCAACATCAAAGGTGTTGTTTAAGTGTAAACATTCTCTAATGGCGATAACATCCCCGCTAATTCTTATCCAGACCACTGATTTTGGTTTCGAACCAAAATATCCAGTCCAACTGAGTAGTTTACCCATCTTAGACATATTTCCTACAACTCCCAAAGTCCACCCAGACAAGTGAAAGCTAGGGATTGTCGGGCCATGTGTGTTTTTTGGTGTTAAAGACTATGCTTCAACGACATTTATTTATTTTTACAAAAACACTTAATACACACAAACTGTCTCTTTCTTTTCTTTTTTTTTCTAATCTTAGACCTGTCCAAATTCATAGTGGCAGCAGACGATATTATAAAGTGACCATCCTATATGAACAGAAAATATTGTGAATAAATAAGAAATTGCTTGTCACAAGCAATTTCTTCTTTTTTCCACAATGTTTTCTAAAGTATAATGTCACATAAACAGGGCCGTTAAACGAGAGAATGTGCAGCAAAGGTTTAAGCATTTGTAGTGGGGAATGAAGTCAAGTTGACAAACATCTCAAGGGTCGTTATTTGCAATGATTAATTATAAATTTGGATAATCGAGAGAAAAATATATTTGTTTGCATTTACGTAGGCCATTTACGATGTAAACCCTTTCATACATTTTTTTATTATTGCAATTGTTTTCGGTTTCGTACAAAAAAAGATAATATTATTTTTCAATTTTATGTTTATAAGTAAAAAGTATTTCATTTTTTTAATATATAAAGCGTTAGTACCCCTTTACGTATCTTTTTTTCCATGTTGCTTTTGTCTTCGGTTTCGTAAAAAAGAAAATTTTATCAATTCTTTTTGTTGTTGTTAACAAATAAAAAGGTATCTATTTTCTTTATTTATAAAGCATAATTCTCATTTTCTGAGGTTGGTGAAATCAAGGGATTGTGATTTCTTAAGGTAAAAAGAACCTCTTTGGAAGTCAGAGAATTATCGAACTTGGTGAGACTGCACGGGTCATGCAGGCTGTCAACGGTCGACTCTTTTCGCTATTCAAAGGTTATTGCAATATTGTATGGTATTAATTAATAATTAATATGTGCTTATTTTCGAAATACTATCCAAGATAAACCTCTGCCGGATCCCGTCTTTTTTTACAGTATCTGTTTTACCGAATTGTTGTCCCCTTTCGTCGGACTGGAAAAATTGACTGATCGCTAGCCCCGCCCATCTTCCTCCGACGGAATACGACTAAGATATTAAAAGGCGTTATTTTTCTTTTTTTATAACCAGTAAATTGTAACAAAAAGTAAAGTAGGTTTGGGGGAACCAAACTTTGTAACTATGGTTTGATTTTTTGCTGTAACATTACCAAAAGATTTTCTAAGAAAACAATCACCACGTTTTTTTCGATTCTTCTTATTTTTTTACGCTGAGTTATCGGATTTTTTTTGTTTTGGTTTGATTGCTCTTTCTCTCTGTCATCATTCACACACACATTCTCTCTCTTTCCCTCTATATCTCTCTCTCTCTCTCTCTTACTCACTCGCTACCTTTTCTCTCCCTGTCTCTCCCTTTCAATCCTCTCTCTCTCTTTCTGCCGTCTCTCCATTCGATCTCTCTTTCTGTCTCTCTTCCCACCCTCTCTCTTATCCCCTCTACACCCCCCTCTCTCTCTCTTTTTTTTTCTCTTCTTCTCTCTCTCTCATTCTCTCTCTCGCGATGCTTACTACTCAAATGACACCATTTTTATAATAAACACGATTTTATAATTTTGACCATGCACCATTTAACAATACATTGTCCTTTGGCTTGCAAAATGTCGTTACTACGGCTTAAGCTGTAGTAACGACATTTTTCATCCACAACGACGATATATATCTACTGTTACGCAGGATTCTTATTAAACCATTTAAAGTTTATTAAGACTTATCATTACACTTGTTCGCCAAGCATAGGCTCAGTCTGATCAGAGTCTTCATTGTTCCCATTTCCGATAGATACTGACCCCAAGCTTCTTTCGCAAACACCGAGTTTTTTTAATGCTCCGCTCGGCTGTCCAGGCTGCACAGTGTGTGCACATCATGCACACGTGACATGGTTGGAATAGTCACTTTAAGGGCTCTATTGTACATGCATGTGAATATTACTATGCATAACACGAACATTAATTACGTCTTACATCTAGTTCATTCGAATCATCGGACCTTTACTAATTTCACTGCTTTTTGACTGTTATTTAACCCTTGTCATTCTGAATAAAATTTGCTACAAAGTTTGATTGAAATCAAAGGGCTGAAAGCGCTTGAAGCACTTGTTTTGGGTTGATATTTGTTTTGAAATTTATCTCATAAACTATTTGAGCTTCAAATGGATAAGAAGGTAGTGTAGAATAAGATCAGACTGCACTTTTGTGAGGCTGATCTTTATCTATACCTCCTGCCATAACAGGAATATTCCAGGTTCAGCATGAGATTGGTTAACGAAAATGCTTTACAAAACATTTTTCAGTGGATAAATTTTGCTTATTACATACAAGTTATATCCTTTGTTTATCATGTTTTTTACGATTTAGTGTTGTTATTTTTTTTTTTTTTTTAGCGCACTATAAAATGCAGTCCTCAGCGAAATGGCTCGAATTAACGTTGTTAGGACAATGATTGGGTCGAAACACAAGTGAAAATATATATAAAAAATGCTTATGAAAGAACAAGCAAATGCAAATGTCCAACGCCTTTCAAGAATCAAATTTTCTTAACGAGACAATTCTCATGAGTACACACAACATAGGATTTATGGCAGAAATATTGAAACATTTAAGTCTAAAATCTAAACTAGCTCTTCTATACGTAGCCCTGGCGGCGGTACATATTCTTTCCGACATTTGTCTCTCACTAATTGGTGGACATCGTAAACCTAAGTGGAATAGCACCTGGAGGCTGTACGACGATGTATGATTAAACGATGGTCAAAATGATAAAATCGTGTTTAATATAAAACTGAAATACAGTTAAAAGCGGCGTTAAACCCTATTCAATCAATCAACCAAACTACATGTAGACCTGTTGCTCTAATACAAACATCACAGAAAGTGATTATTTCGCCATCTAATTATCATAACCCTTTACCCTTTACTGTACAAAGGCGTAATGTTACTTGAGACAATATTGTGGAAAAAGAAAAAAACGCTTGTAACAAGCAATATCACCTTTTTCCACAATATTTTCTACCACATAAGATGGTTTCTCTCAATTTGCACCAGTCTAGAATTTCAAAAAAAAAAGAAAAGAAAAGAAAAGAAAAAACGGGAAGGGGTTAAGGTTTTAATCGCTTTTACGCCCCTAAAGAAAAAAAATTGAAAAATAACATTGAGGTAAATTATCAAACTGCTTATAATGAGCAATTTCTTCTCTGTCCACTTTATATTCTACTCTAAATATTCAAAATTCACCAACTTGAAATTGTCATCAGTCTAAAATTTTGTTGAATGGTAATGGGTTGAACTCCGAGATAGATTGTAAAGTCACAAGTTACAACCCTCAACCCTTGTCATCCTGAGCCCAGAATAGTCCTATATTAACACGGGCAAAGACAAAGATTAACATGCACACACGTGCAATCCTTTCTTAATCTTCATCCCCTGTTTGATTCTTTAAAGTCAGATTTGTCTATGAAATTAATTTTCTAAAGAAGCACTTGTTCACTTTATGACGTTCCAGTATTTTTAGTCTCTGATTCGAATCCAACTCCGAAAAAGTGATTTTATTCAGCACGACAAATGTTAGCCATTTCCTGTTTTTTCAAAAATTTAAGACTGGTCTTATTTAGATGAAAATGCATACGAGAATCAAAAGAGGGCACAGTTTAAAAAGTAACTATCCTTAAGGTTAGAAAATATTGTGTGAAAAGAAGAAATTGCTTGTTACAAGCAATTTCTTCTTTTTCCCAAATATGTTCTCAATGAAAAAATCACAAGGGCGTAAAAATCAGGGATAGAACAGGAAAGGGTTAAGTATTGGGCCTTCGATTGGTATGTCATCGTGAATTCATTTGCGCAAAAATAACTTTCCATTTAGGAAAGATTTCTATTTTTGCCCATTTCAGTAAAATATTTTGCACTAAAACCAAAATCAATCATTTTTTATGTTTTAACACTATTTTATGATGCACGCTTTAACGTGGATTTGTGTTGCCAAAATGAAAATAAACCCGATTTTATCTAAAAAATTACAGAATTCTAATTCTTTTTTGTCTTAAAAAGTAATTCGAGAATAATATCCTGCTTTACAAGAAACTATATTACCAATCGAGCGAAAAACAACAACAAAAACATTCGGAGTAAATATAAAAAAAGACATACGGCGGGGGTCAAATAAAAAAGCCCTATCTATGTCATAGTCAGGCCGATTAGCTCAGTTGGTAGAGCACTTGACTTCAAACCTCAAGATCACGGGTTCGAGCCCTGGGCTGACCATATCAACTAACTAACTAATTGTCTTTCGGATGAGACGTTAAACCGGGGCCCCGTGTGACGGTGCTATCCACCGAGCACGTTAAAGAACCAGGCGGAGCTCTCAGCAGTTTCGTCCTGTATCCTTGCACTATCCCCCGTAACAACTAACCATCTTCTGGGGGCGTCGCTCATATGGGCATAGCGACGATAAATAAACGGAAATACACACATCTATGTCACGATAGAGAATGACTGCAAACGATTCAGAAAATCTGTAGTAACTTAGAAATCGACCAATCGCTGGCCCCGCCCACTCCGAATCGATTTCAAAGGACGGTGGGGGTTTTTTTTGTTTTTTTTTTTGGGGGGGGGGTGCAAAAACTATGGCCAGAAGCATATAACAAAAAAGTAGAATAGGTGATGGGCAGCCTAAACGTCGTAACTGCAGCTTGAATAAACTGTAGTCACGACGTTTAAGTCGCAAAAAAAACAAAAATGTTTCACACAAACAGCGTCCACTGTCGGAGTTTAAATCTTAATTCCGGGCTGAATGAATAACTTGATTGACCGACATATTTTTTGACTAACAGCCGCGTTCGATCCCCGACGGCGGCACTCATCCTTTCCGACTATTTGTCTCTCACCAATGGGTCGATAATCCTAGACCTATGTGGGATAGCAGCTGGAGGCTAGGAAAGGATGTAATGTTAGTACTGGTGTGAGAAATACCAGGATTCCATTGTTAGGTGCCCCAGCCGCCGCGATATAACTGAAAAAATGTTGAAAGCGGCGTAAAACCCATTCAAACAAAACAAACAAAACAAATAGCCCCGATTTGTCAATTCTCCTACCTTTGCCAACCTGCGCAACTCTCGCCAGCTGACCTGGGAGATTCGTTTTCTCACTTCTTATTAGGCCCCCTTCTCACATAAAGAGTTAAATCGCCGATGATCTACGAAAAGTTTTTGACAGAATACAGCCGATATATTAAAATATTTATATTATTTACCTGTACCAGTAGAGTTACACTATGACCCCAGTTAAATCCGAATTCAATATGACCACGCTAGACTGTTGATGAAACTGGCTATTGGTTTAACACTTGAATGAACTGATAACTATCTGTTACATGTTTGTATACGTATTTGTCGACTTTTAGCACTGTGATTAACCTATCCCCAACAACAAAATTTTAGACTGGTCCAAATTCAAAGAGGTTGCAGACGACCATTTCAAGTTTATGACATGTTAAAATTCTTAGCCTTTTTAAAGTAGAAAAAACATTGTGAAAAATGAAGAAATTGCTTATCACAAGCAATTTCTTCATTATTCTCAATGTTTTCCAAAGCTTCTTTTCTTAGGAGCGTAAAACAGCGGGGTTGAGTGGGAATGGGATAACGTTACTAGGCTAGATCGTTTATACCTGTTTCAACGCAAACCCACTTTTTGCTGCGAGAAATTGGTCCTTATTTGACTTTTTTTCGATTTTAGCGTGCTTTGAAATGTCGAGTGCAATTTATTTCAATTCGGTTCATTTTATTTTCTGTCGTCTAGTAGTTTGTTAAACTGGCTTATAAACGAAAGAAACATTCGACAATTTAAATTGGTTATCAGAGATATCCATTTTGTGTTAAATTACATTGTTTTATTACGGACGGTCAAATTTCTTGCAACTTGTACCGAATGAATTCTCATTTATCCATCATGGTATCCTATTTATAGTATTCCTACCGATTTTCCTTTATAAGATAGCTTCGTTTCACTCGGACAAAATTGAGAGAAAAAAATAAGAACCACATCTGGATAGATAACGTCATTTTCCCGTTAAAATGACGTCTCGCCGAGATTAACGTTATAAAGCGGTTGATTTAGGGCAAGTTTTGTGAGCTTATAGTAAAGATTTTTATTATTTGTATTCCAAAATATATATGTTTTCAAAAGTCGCATTGAGCTTTGAAGGGTTATATATAATTATTTTGAAAAACCTTCCCTGAAATGACCCGTGTTCTATCTATTCTGTTTTCCAAATATCACGCGAAAAGACACCCCCTACAAACTCAGTGTTAAAATATATTTGAAACAACAATCGGGTCCAGAAGAGGTCAATTATAGAAAATGATTTCTAGCACGGAGTTAGAGATAGATGGACTGACAATTCGATTGTTCAGCGCGAAACAGTTGTAACTGCCTATATGTTTATAGGCAGTTCAACTATTTCGCGTTGAACCATCGAATTGCAAACTAAGGAAATAAATTAAAAGCAAAAAGCAAAAAATTCCGATCCCGGTCAGTCTGCACAGTCTGACAAAAGGCGATACTTTCCACAATCCAGATGCAAACGACTGATCGCTGGCCCAGCCCTCTGGCTCTGCTGGTAGAAAATAACACCAACAGGAATTTCAACTACGATATTAAACGGTGATCTTTTGCAAAAATCATGGCTAGCAAAATGCAACAAAAAAGTTAAATGGTTGGTTTGTGACCTAAAAGATGTAACCTCAGCTTATTCAAGCTGTATTTTCGACGTTCAAGTCACATCCCCCCAAAAAAAGAAACCCTTCACAAAAATATCGGCCAATGTTTGAGTTCAAAGTTCACCTCCGGTCTAAATAAATGGTTTGATTGGTCGGTTGATATTTGAACGACAGCTACGATTGGTCAATTACTATACAATGTTTGGTCTTGTGTGTGTCAGCCTGTCAGTAAGTGCAGGTTTGAGGGTAACAAAGGTACATCACTCATACTTCCCTGAAATTAACTCCCTTATATCTCACAAACTGACACTGATCAGTAGAATAGAGACATAACAGCTAAAGAATATAAAGTTTTCTACTAAAATTAAACATATCTCAGCGAGACTGGGAGCCAGTCCATGTGCGTGTGGATGTGTGACGGGTCGATTTAGATAAGAAACATTTTCTTGTATCGCGAAACTCCACCCTTTCAAAAGGAAGAAAGGGAGAAGAAATTTGATCAGCATGTAAGGAGGAAGCCGGAAGATTCTGAATTCCTTACATAACTATGTCGTTTTTACAGCGAGGAAAACTGTAAACGACTTCAGGCGATCTTTCTCGAGCGACCACCCCTATTACGCGCCAACAAACGAGATCCCTATTTCAAAATAAAAAAAAACTCTCATTAGCCCCTTCCCACACAGAGACGCCTTTAAACGCCCTTCAATGTGAAAGCTTTGGAAAACATTGTGGAAAAATGAAGAAATTGCTTATTACAAGTTATTTCTTCATTATCCACAATGCTTTCTACCCCAACAGTCAAAGATTTTAGAACTTTCATCAGCTTTAAAATGTTGTCAGCAACTTCTATGAATTTGGACTGGTCTAAAATTTTATCATGTGAGAATAGGTTAAGAAGTTGTCGTGTTTGCTACCTGTATCATACCTAAATCCAATGTTGAAGGAACTCACTGAGACAATTCTAATGAATGCCAACAACATAGGATTTAGCAAAAATTCTGTTACAAATCAAGCGTGCAATCGAACCAACCCTCATATATGTTACAAAATGTGTCTATTCTCTTCAGCGACCATTCTCTTGAACGACCACTTTTCGGTCGTTCCATGAGTGATCGCTTTATTCGAGATTTACTATACTTTAGAATAGAATGCACTCGATGAGCGGAATGACGGGGGTTGAGCGGAATCTGTGTCAAAAAAGAGAACATAGAGGGAATATTATGTTACATAGCGATACATAGCGATACAACATCTTGTATTTGCTTCTCGCTGCGACCGCGAGAAGCAAATACAATATGTTGTATCGCAATCGTAACATAATATTCCATTTATTATAGACCTATTTTTATATCAAATAAATTAGATGGAATTATGAAAAAATCTGTATTTCTACAGGTAATTCTTTTCTCATTTACCTTTCTAATAACGTTTAATCACATTATGACGTAATAAGTAGATTAAAATGATCTTAGACTACCTTATATGGAACCGTATTTGGTACTGTCAGATAAAGTTGTTGTTTTGTGTGTGTGTGTGTGTGTTTTGTTTTTGTTTGTTGTTGTTGTTGTTGGTTTTTTGTGGGGTTTTTTTGTAGTTGGTGTTTTTTTTTTTTGTTTTTTTTTTTTTTTTTTTGTGTGTGTGTGTGTGTGTGTGTGTTGTTTTTTTTCTGACATGTCCTATTTTTGTTTCTGTGGAAATAATTATATGTATGTAACAAAGGCCACTTCCCTTGATTAGACATGTATTTTGTACCATAATTAGAGATGATCACCATAAGAACAAATCAGATTATTTCAAATTTCTTTAACAAATTAAATCAAGGAATTATCGGACTGGCTTGAGCCAACTTGTGGAATATTCGAACAATTTTCAGTGAATTATCTAAATGGAACGAACAAAACCGTGGACGAGTGATTTAACCAATGATTACACAATTCCGCTTTTTGACCCTCTGAAGAAATATGGTCGTTAGAAAAGTGGGAAAAGGAGAAATTACTTGAGGCAAGCAATTTCTTCTTTCCCAAGATTTTTTTTCTTCGCAGAAAGACACAAACTTCAAAGTTTTCATCAATTATGCAATTGGTTTGATTTTGGACTAGTCTTAAATTTTGTCGTCTAGCAATAGTTTACAATGACATTGAGTAGGGCGAGTGCTTATTTCATGAAACTCTGAACTACAAAACAGTAAAAGTTGTATTAAGCGACCGGCCATAGGGCGGCCAAAATGTGGTCGATTAAGAGAATGGATCGCTTAATACACTTTTCATGGCATTTTATCTGGGATCGACTCGCGATTTCATACATATATTATTGCAGGATTCTCAATTAATCCTTTGTTGATGGAACTCATTAGAATCGTCTCATTGAGACGATTCTAATGAGTTCCACAAACATAGGATTTAGTTTTAATATTTTTCCAGAAAAAAAGCCCAATTATAGAGATTCTTTGTTTTTGAAAGGGAGGTTTGAAGCTGGTCGCTTAATAGAGGTGGACGCTTAATAGAGGTGGACGCTTGAGCAATATCGACTATATTGAATATACACTGGTCGACATTTAATAGGTTGCAGACGAAAAACCAAGAAGGATAGTAGGATAAAATTAAAAGATCAGGGCCATCTGAGGTGGAAAACATTGTGAGAAAAGGAAAAAATGCTTCCCTAGAGATTTTTTTCGTTTTCATCACAATGTTTTCAAAAGTTCTAAATTTCTTGACGCTGAAAAATGCCGGATTTTTATTAATAGGTTAATAACATGTAAGGAAGTCCGCATCTTTTACATGAATCTGGCCGCTCAAAATCAATTTTGAGGAAGAATGGGTACGGTTTCATTGATACATGAACGTTCAAGAGGTCGTCGACCTTACATCAATACAGATTATAAGCTTGGTTGGTTTGCTATTGCTTATCGGGAGCCAAGTGTACCATGATTCGAGTACATGCATTCATTTACCTATTCCCACACAACACAATTTAAGACTGGTTCAAATTGGAAGAAGCTGCAGACGACAATTTGAAGAAATATGGCATTTTTTCGCCTTTTGAATAGAAAACATTGTGGACAATAAAAAATTGCTCGATACAAACATATTCTTCATTTTCCACAATGTTTTGTAAACAATGTGGTTCATTACCTTATTGGTTGATTGAATGGGGTTTAACGCCACTTTTAACAGTATTTCAGTGATATCACGGCGGATTTGTTTGAATGGGGTTTTACGCCGCTTTTAACATTCTTTCAGTTATATCGCGGCGGCTGGGGCACCTAACAATGGAATCCTGGTATTTCTCACACCAGTACTACCAATACATCCCTTCCTAGCCTCCAGCTGCTATCCCACATAGGTCTAGGATTATCGACCCATTGGTGAGAGACAAATAGTCGGAAAGGATGAGTGCCGCCGTCGGAGATCGAACCCGGGACTTCTAGATTGACAGTCCGACGCGCTACCAACTGCGCTATGACGGCGGCTATTTCACGGCGGAACTGACGTGATGAAGGTCAGTGGGCGTGGCCGACGACACGTCAAAAATAAGAAAAAACAGAAAAAGAGACACTTTTACAAAGAAAACTAAAGTTTCCATTCTTACCGAGACAGATAAATCCACACTTACTTCTAGACATTCAGGTAGACATACTGACAACAATCAATAGATTCTCGTGACAGCTGTGTTATATACTCTGTCCATCTATAGAAAGTAACAAGTGCGTAATTAGGTATTTCCACCAGCTTCTCCCGATTTAACCCTTTCCCGTACAATCCGATTTTTACGTCCCTTGTGATTGAGAAAACATTGTGGAAAAAGAAGAAATTGCTTGTAACAAGCAATTTCTTCTTTTTCCACAATATTTTCTTTCATATGGAATGGCTACTTTATGAATTGTACTTACTTATAATGTCGTTTGCTACCTTTTTTTATTTAGACAAGTCTATAATTTTGAAAAACGGTAAAGGGTTAACCGTTTTGCACTGGTCTTCCGAATATATGTGAAAATTGTTTGGTTGGCTGATATGTTGTTTGATTGATTGTGTGCGTGTGCGATCAATTACAAATTTCAACGTTATTTTAGTTGTGTTATCGCGGTCACCTGAGCACCTAACCATGGGTTCCTGTAATATCTCGCCCCTGCAATACCAAAAAATCCTATCCGAGCCTAGCTGATCACCATACTTTTATAGATGCTGGTTAATGTATGAGAGAAAATAAGATAGTTTTTACTGAAAAAAAAGAAGAAAGAAAAAAAGGAAAACAAATTGAAGTTGTAGGGGATATTTGCAGAGTTCTTGATTTTTTACATCCAATTATCATTAACCATTAACTTCAAGCGAATTTTCTTTTCCTGGACGTTTACCAAGATATAATCATTTGATTCGTGGGGACCCGTTGAAACTTTGTAAAAAGAACATTTCGGTTTCTAAAAAGACTTTTATAGCAACTATTATACCAATCAGGGGCCGCGATAATGAAACTGTTTTTCGTCTTCAATTGAGATTCTATTCAAACTTTAAGTTAAATCAAAAGTTGTGTTTCAACGCTAACTATGGATTTTATTTGATAAATAATAATTTTCCAACATAATATTTCATTTTCACGTGCTTACTGTAGATTGTATGGAAGATACATATTTATGATCAAATCAAATTTCGAGTAAATTTTCAATTGAGTACGAAAAGGGTCTATTATTGTCTGACATTTAGAAAATAGATATATGATAAGATATACTTTTTAAGAACTATCAACTATTACAAACAAGTGCTAAGTTCTGTCAGTTAATAGATTAAACCTTGTCATGCTGCACCCGGAATATTCCGGTTTTGACAGGAGCTTTGGACCAAGATCAGCCTGCACATAAGTGCAGTCAGATCTTGGTCTACACCTCCTGTCTCTACTTTTCCTGCCAGAGCTGTTTATGAAATTTATTTCTAAAGGAAATATTGATTTTTTTTTAACAACAAGTTCTATCAGTACTTTCAGCCCTTTGATTTTACAGCAATTCAAAAAGGTAATTTATTCAGCATGACAAGGGTTAATCCTGTTTTGCTAGGAAGTATTGACAAAGATCGGTCTGCACAGCCTGTAAACAGTCTGCCCTTTGTCAACTTCAAACCAGGGTTGTTTATAGAATCAACTTCCAAAAGAAAAAAAAAAATGGCCCACAACTACTGCTTCCAGTGCTTTCAGCCCTTTAATGTCAACGAAACTCTGAAAAGAACATTATACGCAGGTTTGAGATAAGACTGAAATTTGGAATATATATAAAAAGTGAAATTTGGTTGTCATTTTTGGTGTAGTAATAAGCACGATCACTTTCAAAATTAACCCTTTCTCAGAAATGAAAAAAAAAAACAAAAAAAAACTGAAATCCAAGATGAATTGACTCTTGGTCAATATTTCTTTTAGAAACTTCTTTTTACAGAAGAATTAAGCTTAGGGGACACAAACAAGTGGCGTAGACTAAGATCAGACGTGCAATCGGATCTTTGTCTGTATATCCTGCCAAAGCAGGAATATTCCGGGTTTAGCATGACAAGGGTTAAAATATTCTTGTAGCTTTCCATATGAATTTACTTAATCAGGAGGAGGTCGCCTTTCTCGAAAAATTCAGCTCATGTCGATGTCATGTGTTCAAAGATCGTAAGTGCCTAAGCAGTGTATAAACACTTAGGACATTTAGTCACAGGTTAATCAATTTTGAAAACAAAACGCATCGGAGATTTGCATCAGTTAAAATGTAGCCTATTTCCGACCCATAACACGTTATTAATAATTAAATATTAACTCTGGTTAGTTTTGGTGAAATTCTTAATATTTCTGTACGTGCCAGGTGCTTTCAGACAAAATAGCCCCGTATATCCATTCCCACATAGTGATGTTTTAGGCTGCCCCCTCAAGAAAAATAATCGAGAAAACTTTGTGTAATGTGAAGAAATTGTTTGTACAATTTCTTCATTTTGCACAACTTTTTCTACCCAGAAAGTTGAAAAGATCTAAACAATTATTACCATTAAATTGTCGTCTGCAACTCCTTTCAATTTTGACCAGTCTAAAATTTTTGTCATCTCGTAATGTGTTTTGAAATAACTCTTTTGTTTTCTGAAAGAAAAGTACAGGATGCTTACCCCCTGAAAACTAAGCGAGTTCCCTTTTCTGGGTCCCAGATCTTATTGTGACAGAGAAATCCTTTTCAGAGTGCTTTTTGTGGGCGTTGAAACTCTAAAGGCCTATGCGAACTTTTGACAAAGCGTTGGCTGATCGGTCAAAGCGTGCGTAATCATGAGCGCGGAGAACAGAACACAACAGCACGCAATAGCATGCGGACAATCCTATTTTGATTAAAACTTTCATCACGAACTCTTATTTTCGTCTCATAAGACAGGAAAAACCAAGTTTTTTCTTTAATTAAATTTCGCAGCTGTATCTGCAAAAATATTGCTATTACGAAATATGCGTTATACAGTACAGCTTAATTCATTTGCGGGTGCAACATTTTTATAGTCTAACCTATTCCAACCCTAATCCTCCTTTTTACGCCCTTCGAGAAAAAAGCTTTGGAAAGCATTGTGGAAATTGAAGAAATTGCTTTATTAAGCAATTTCTTCATTATCAAAAAAGCTTGCTTTCTAAAAAGACGAAATAAATTAAATTTCCATCAACTTGAAATTGTCGCCTGAAGCTTCCTTCAATTTGGACCAGTTTAAAATTTTTATTGTGTTGGAATGGGTTAAGGTAAAAGCTGTCAATTAAAAATTGCGTTATGTTTGACCAGAATTTTCTGGTCAAACTCAATCATAGATTTGGATCTTGTAAAGTTTGAAAATTTAACCCAGAAGGCACTGATTTAATTGGTCCATCATTCTTTTAATGGCGGCGGATTGGCGGTATCCGCCATTATTATCCTACATCGAATTCTTTCGTCGAAAAATGAAGTTTTGACACCGTCCGATCGTCCTAGGCTGACTGTCCGGAAAGATATCTCTGAAACCACAGGGCCTGAATCAAATAAATATTGTCTATTTGTTCCCCATTACATTCGGCCTATTGACTAATCTTTTGTGGGGGTATTGTGGTTTTACTTCTCTTTTTATCACAACTGTTACTTTGGCTCATAATTTTAAGCAAATTCTAAATCTATCTCTCTGTCACAAGGCGATTGAAACTGATATTTTTTTTTCTTCTTCTTCTTTTCTTTTTTTGAAAAGAATTATTATATTTAAATTTAAGACTCGCCATGTTATTTATTGGTTCTTGTCAAAATATCAGATATGTATATTTGTACTTCTAAGAATTCTATAATTATTAAAAAAGAACCATTCAGTAGGGTAGATAAATAAAATTGCGGAAAAGAAAGAAACCGTTTGTTGCAAGAATTTCTTCTTTTTCCACAATGCCTACTTATTTATATAAAAGCGCTGAAAACGCTGAAAGCCTGAGATATGTATACAGGAGATATATAATCTAGGCAGAAAAAATCGGGCATATTAAGTTATGATCAGATCCAATGTTCTTTTCAAGCGACAGAAGATCACATTGGTTGCGGTAGATGTTTTTACATTATGTTTTCACATTAAACTCTGCATGGGTTTGAACTTTTAGCATGGTAACTTAGCCTCAGATTGCTTACGCAATCTCAGGCTAAAAACCGTAAAAACAAGGGACTGAACAGGAAAGTGTTAAGCGTTTCTCTGTAAATTTCATAGAAATAGAAAAAATAATCATTACGATATTGACTGTGTAATGATGGGCATTAGTTTTCTTTCTTTACCCCTTTTTTAGTCTATATCAAGTTTATCTAGCCATAAGCAAAGGTCCTTAATTCCAAACGTCGTCACAACGTAGACTGTTAAAATATTGCATCCAAAGCATATAAAAGCTGCAGTTGCAATGTGTCGACACTCCCCAGACGAAATTGGTATTGTGATTTGACTATGTATAAAAAGGGTGTCTTTTTATGGTTTCATGAAAAAGCGATTATTTTTACAAATACAAGGAAAAACCGTGACAATGATATACAAATTACAAAACAGAATGGAAACAACTAAATGAAGGATTTAAAAAAAAAAGAAATCAGAACACCTTACAGAGGGAGCATCATATAAGTTTGGATGGTTTACTTAAATTTGTCTTTCTCCTGATTCAAACTGGTCTTAGTTTATTACTTATTCTCTTCTATTAATAGGGCTGGGATTCTTGAAACACTGACCTCCTCATTAATCTCCTTGTAATTACTGGATGCAATTTCACGTCCGTTATATTTTCCGTCACCTGACGAAGACCGCTGGGTGTCTAGGCTTACGAAATGTAGGTCATTGGCTTTTAAAGGTTATACACCAAGAACTCTTGATAAAATACCGATCGGTGCTATAGATGTACAAGTTATAGTGAGAGATCACATGTCAAATTTTGTCTATACTTGAATAGACAAAATTGACCTTTGATCACTCACTATAACTTGTACATCTGAAATTGGCTAGAACAACACAACCCTAAAAATTGTGATCGTAAAGGTTATTTTTGTAAACAATTGGTATATTATCCACGGTGAAGTATAGACCGATGATGATAATGTATCACTTGGCGATAACCGATCTGCATGTTCACTCACATAATGCAAATCGAAAAGATACAGATTTATAGTTTAAAGAGCGAAAACACTTATTAAAAGAGCGAAGGACGTTAATTCGTTGCAACAACCCAGTCTCAAATGATGTGATTATAAAGGTTATTGTTTGTAAACAATTGACATTTTATCCCCGGTGAAGTATATTTCTTATTGTTTGTCAGTACGCAATGACAATAGGAAATGACAATTAAACATTCGTGATTAAAATATGTCTTTTCTGCGTCATGAAAAGGGGTCGTTTGCCTCTTTTTTCAAGAGGGGGATATATTTATATGAGCGCTAATTCGATTGGTAGTCAGCCAGCCCGATTAGTCTTCAAACCTCCAGATCACGGGGTGGAGCACGTTAAAGGACCAGGCTCTCTGTAGTTTCGTCCTTGAACTATCTCGTAACAACTTACCGTCTTCTGAGGCATAGCTCACATGGACTTGTGCTACGGTAGCGACGATAAATAAACGGAAATACACACACGTTAGTAATTTTTGCGACATGAGCTATTAACAAACTCGAACACTTTAACAAAGGTTTACGTTAGTTATTAGCAATAAAGTTTTATATCTCTTCTTCTTTTAGAAAAAGAAAAAAAATAATTGATAGATTAATCTACTGAGGCTTAGACGTGACACGTACGGTGGCATTGTGGTGACATGTGCGGGGTAGTTGTTGTTGTTTTTGTTGGGTTTTTTTTGCTTTTTTATTTGTATTGTTTTTGTTTTTGTTTGTTTTTTTTTTTTTTGGTTTTTTTTTTGTTTGTTTTTTAGGGGGGGGTATTTGTCTTGTTTGTTTGTTTTTTTGTTTTTTTGTTTGTTTGTTCTTTTTGTGTGTGTGTGTGTGTGTGTTTTAAGGGGTGGGGAGGGGTAGGAGAAAAACAACTCCAAACATTTTCCGTTTCATACATTTTTTTAGATCGATTTAAAGAACGGTTATTGCGGGGTTTTTGTTGGTTTTTTTTTTTTTTTTTTTTTTTTATTTAGCTCTAAAAAAACTCCAAACATTTAAGTTTTTCTTGTTTTAATTTCTTATAAAAGCAAAGAAGGAATAAAACGAATTGCTATCTCGTAGAAACAAGATACACAACCAATCAAAGTCGGTGTTTGTTTATTTGAGTTATTTATAACTTTATAACGGATGCCGCGTTAGAGAAGTAGACTGGTTGGATCGACATAGACCGATTTTGATTGGCTGTGTATCTCGTTCCCGAGAGATAGCAATTCGTTTTCTTCCTTCTTTTTTATATACGTTAAAACCGTTCTTTAAAAAAACTATAAAACGAAAATAACTTGGGAAGTTTGTTTTACAACATAGGTCTAAATTTAAAAAACGCACACCTCCAATAAACTAATAAATGGTCATATTTTTTTTTCAATATTCCACGCTTTAGATTTCTTTGCTCATGTATATAAATGAGAATTTGACAATTAAGATCCTAAGCGGAAATCAGACAATCATTGAAAAGCGTAGAAAAACAAGCGCATCTGAAAAAGAGATATGATCCAGTAGAAGTCAATCAGGGACGATATTTTGAAAATAAACGTGTGATTAGCTAAAATGACTGTTCAGAACTTGGTAAGAGCAAAATGTTTCGATCCTTGTTATTAGAACAGGGCCAATACTTTGAAGAGTATTTCATAATTACGTAATAACATTTCGGAATTGCACATACTTTCAATTTATTGCATTATTACGAAATAAACATCATGGTGAAATATTTTGAATGATTTGCATATTGAAAAAAAAGAATCTGTAATGTCACCTCAGGGATTCCGTAGTTTCATAAGAAGCGTCACAAATATTTATCATTTCTTTTTGGAAATTAGTTCAACCCGTTACAAGACGACACAATCTTTAGACTGGCCCGTATTCAAAGAAGTTGCAGACGGCAATTCTAGGTAAATGGATTTTAGATATGCATTGTCTTTTGTATTAAGCAATTTCTTTATCCACAACGTTTTTATAAATTCTTCTTCGGGACGAAAAAATGGGTGATTGTTTGGGAAAGGGATAACAATCAAACGCGTTTTTTCTATAACGATAAAGTTGGCAGCGCGTCGGACTGTCAATCTAGAGGTCCCGGGTTCGATCCCCGACGGCGGCACTCATCCTTTCCGACTATTTGTCTCTCACCAATGGGTCGATAATCGTAGACCTATGTGAGATAGCAAATAGAGGCTAGGAAGGGATGTAATGGTAGTACTGCAGGTGTGAGAAATACCAGGATTCCATTGTTAGGTGCTCCGGCCGCCGCGATATAACTAAAAGATTGTTGAAAGCGGCGTAAAACCCCATTCAAACAAACAATATTTACTGATCAACACTACGAATTTATATATTCGTTTTATAATTTTCCGAATAAAACCATCCAATGAAGATAGGGCTAAACCAATACATGTGTATAGGGATCATTATAATAATATATATTCGTTTCACATTGATTTGAAATTATCCTCGGATACAAGAACAGAACAGAACAGAAATTTTATTAATCGACGAGTACAAAAAGTACATAGCCATACAAACATATTCAATGTAATACCTTTCAGTCACAGTTATTGGTCTTAATCAATATGTAAAAGAAGAGAGCAATGATACATGTTTTTTTGTTGTTTGTTTGTGCTTTTTTGGGGGGGGGGCAAAATCTTGGGAAATATCTGCAAATGAATTAATACATCGGACGAGTACGTTACAAATGTATTAACAATACAGACATCGGGAAAAACATACAACGTAGCAAAGAGGGAGAGCCTTGGGTATCCGAGGATGATTTGCAATATATTAGCAATACATTCGACGTTTTGTTTTAAGGAATTTATCGTAGTTAGGTGAGCGAAACTGTGAGACTAAAGCTTGGGCGAAATTAAATATAGGATTTTGTTGTAGCAAACTGAAGACGTTTTACATTATTTGCCATC
This sequence comes from Fragum fragum, assembly GCA_946902895.1. Classification (NCBI taxonomy): domain Eukaryota; kingdom Metazoa; phylum Mollusca; class Bivalvia; order Cardiida; family Cardiidae; genus Fragum; species Fragum fragum. The sequence continues at coordinate 20,434,446 of OX336377.1, forward strand.
GTTTTATTTAGATCGTTTTATAGCCGATTACGCAGATGTACCATATTTGACCAATCGCTGGCCCCGCCCACTTACTCCGTCGGCCCCTCCCATTGACTCTGACAGGAAGTTCAACTTCGATTATAAACGGCGTTATATTGCAAAATTTATGGCCAGAACCATGTACCAAGTAAGTATAAGGGTTGGTTTGCGACCTCAACGTCGCAAATAAAGCTTGAATAAGCTGTATATACGACGCTGAAGTAGCTAAAACAACAGAAATGCTTCACAAACATGTCGCCCGAAGTGGTTCAAATTCCACTTCCGATCAAATTAAATGATCGATCATTTTTTTCTTTGATTGACAGCCGCGATTGGTCATTTCATTTTGGCATAACATACATAACATAATGCAAGACATAATCTATAGCGTTTATTTCTACTCTATTTGTTATTTGATTAAATTGTTCCTATTGACAGTTTGTATCAAACTAATAGCATGTTAATAGAGGCAGTGTGCCATTCATTTATAGTCGATCTCGATCCAAGATCTCGGAATCTCTCAGCTCTGAACACCTTCTTGTCAAAATTCTCCGATCCAAACGCGTGCATTACTTTGTCTCTTAGAATCCTCGAACCGAGGGCAACACTTCTTGTCTGTAAAATAAAGAGTAAAGTTTTAAAAAAGGTCAACAGCGACAGATATCATCATTACAAAAGATGTTTGGGTTCATAGTGCCAAGTATTTCAGATTCGCGAATTGGTAAATTGAGCATAATTTGATACTACAAAGTAATTCGGATTTCCCCGCTCATATTTAACCGATCAACGTTTGGGCTAGAAAAATTTCGTTGCTACGTCTTTATTCGAGCTCTTGTTACGCCTAGCTTCTGAAACATTGATAAAAATCTATGATAAAGAATAATACAGCCGATTTCGCTCGAGTGACCAACCCTATTAACCCATTCCCACACAAGCCCTCCTTTTTACACCCCTCAAGAAAAAGGCTTTTGTACACATTGTGGAATATGAAGAAATTGCTTGTTACAAGCAATTTCTTCATTTTCTACAATGTTTTCTATCCAAAAAGATGAAAGAATTAAATATTCATTCAGCTTGAAATTTTTGTCTGCAGATTCTTCCAATTTAGACCGGTCTAAAATTTTGTTGTGTGGGAATGGGTTAAACGATTACCTCCATTATCGATATCCTCTTTTCGAAATAAAAAAAAGCGCCTCATAAAAATCCGTCGTACTTTCAAAAACATTGCGTACTTAAAACCAATGTTGATGCAACTCATTAGAATCGTCTCACTGAGACGATTCTAATGCATCCAAACAGCCTAGGATTAAGCGAGACTTCAGTGATAATCGAATTGAATCGAAATATGTGTTTTAAGTAACCGTTCATTTTTAGGCGACCACTTTTTGTTCGTCCCATTAGTGGTCGTTAAATATAAGATTTACTGTAATTATATTTCTCCTGAGATATCAGTAAAAGTAAATTTGCAGTGAGCAATAACATTGTTTAGAATAGCATCCCACGATTTAGAAATTGAAAAAGGAAGATATCAAAATGTACCTTATAAAGATAGAATCTGTAAATTATGTAATCAAAATTCTGTTGAAAGTGAATTTCACTTTTTACTAGTTTGTCCTTTTTACCACAACATCCGCAATCAGTATATAAAACCTTATTTTTGTAGATGGCCTAATCTCAATAAGTTTGCAAACCTTATGTCATCTAAAAACAAGAAAATCATTTTTAACTTGGCAAAATTTATATTTGAGGCTAATAATGTAAGACAAATAGGAATTATAATAAGTAATAGGTAATATAGTTTCTTCACTCACTTTTCTCCCACATCATGTTTTCGTTCGTATTGTTTGTAACTTGTATATTGCTATGTGTGCAAATAGCACATTCAATTGCAATTAAAATGTTTGTGTTGTATTGTATTGATTTAAGATAAAGTTTTTGTATATAACCCATTACCAGACTGCAAAATTTTAGACTGGTCCAAATTGAAAGAAGTTGCAGACGACGATTTAAACTTTGTGAATTTTGGATTTTTTCAAATTTCTTGGTAAAATATTGTGGAAAATGAAGCTTATTACAAGCAAATTCTTCATTTTCCCTAAAAGTTTTCTTATTATTTTTCTTGGGGGCGTCAAAAGGAGGGATTGTGTGGGAATGGGCTAACGACGAGAAATATTTCATAAAATCACTGTAAAAGGGAGAAATTTCTTGTTACAAGCAAGTTCTCTATCTCTTACTATATTTTCCCCATATTGCACATGTTTACAATTTCAACCAAACTGTAAACTGTCGTCTGAGATTTCATGCAAATTGGAACAATTTAAACTTTTGTCGTTTGGTAACGGGTTAATTACAGGAGTACGTTGTTACTGGTCTTTAAGGACAACAGTTGTTTGCGCAGAGAATTATGGAATGTGATAGTTCGTTTTAGTACAAGATCGATTTAAATGTCAAAGAGCGATCAAGAAAGGTAATATTTTCATGCGTTACGGCGAGCCATCCATGAAAGCATAAACTTTGTTGATCATGAATTGATATATCGATCACAATCGGTAAAAAACGATCATTTTTGTTCTTTAACGCTGAATGTCTCGATTAAAATCCATCATTTGACTCGTGAAATACGTGGAAACCTAATGTTGAAATTTTCGGCTTTTGCCCAGGGTATTTAACGTTCTGTACAGTGAAATGCAAGAGCAGGCGGTGAAATCTTTAAGAAAAGAAAAAAAGGGGGGATAATTTTGACAAACCATTTGTTTATCAGTTGAATTATTAACTGAATCCGCAAAGAAGCAGGCAATTATCCAAGATTGATAAGAATCTGCGCAGATTTATTAATGTATTAACCTTTTTCTGAATACTCCCTTGATTTAAGCGCCAGAGATTTTATATTTGAAAAATTATCGTAGTAATTTAAGAAATTGCTTGTAACAAGCAATTTCTTCTTTTCCCACAATATATTCTACCTATAGTAGGTCGGTTGATTTTCGAATTGCACTGACTTTTAATTTTCGGCTGCATCTTCTTTCAATTTGGACAAGACTAAGACTTTGAAAATCAGGAAAAGGTTAAACTGAAAGCAACGTTTCCTTCATAAGCAATCAAAGTTACGATGTTTTTTTAAAGAAAATGTGCCTCCTTGAAAGTTGCACAGGCTGTCCGAGGCCAAAACTTTTCACCGTTTGAAGATTTCCTTAACCTATAATGACCATTTTATCTTAGTGTTTGTTTAATCTTGAAATACTCTAATTTATTGACCTGGTTTTAACATAATGACCCGTTTAGCTTGACGGGGGACATCTCTATCTCAATCACGGGGGAAATGAGCTACCGCCTTGATAATTGACGGTTCATTGGTCACGCCCACTGCCTCCGATAGCAAGATCGAATTAGAGATTAGTTGGAGTTATTTACAAAATTTATGGTCAGTAAACAGAAAAAATAAAGTGGTTAGTTGGCGACAAACTACAGCTTCAATAAGCTGTAGTTACGAGGTTTACGACGCCTAACTCTCCAAAAACAGATAAGGTAAATGTCTGAGTATAAAGTTCACTTCCGAACTAAATGAATGATTTGATTGGTTCAATGATCTTTCGCATTGTTAAGCCATTCCCACACAATGACGCTTTTTGGAACTCATTAAGATAAACAATTTTCGAAAATATTGTGTAAAATGAAAAAGTTGCTTGGAACTTTACACGATGTTTTCTTCCCAGATAATTGAAAAGAAAATCATAAGCTTAAAATTGTCTTTTGTAACTCCTTCTAATTTGAACTAGTATAACATTTTACCGTCTGGTAATGAGTCAACCATGTCCCTTTCCTGGTTTTTGGTATTTTAGACTGGTCCAAATTGAAAGAGGTTGCAGACGACAATGAAAAGTCAATGCAATTTGAAATGAAACTATCCTGTGAAGTAGAAACTATTTTGAAAAAGGGAGAAATTGCTTGTTACAAGCAATTTCTCCTTTTTTCACAATATTTTTCCAGGTATAAAATCACAGGGACGTAAAAACCCGGGTTTGTACAGGAAAGGGTTAAGGTATATTCCCACCGCAATGAGAATTTTTCAACTCGGCCAAATGTCGGCATACCTCGACTGATGTCGTTTCGGAGCCATTTGGATTCGCTAGCGGAAGATAATGACATAGTGAATTCGTCATAGAAACGCTAAAAAAGGCATTGTTCGGCGATACCGAAAAACTGTGACGTCATCCGTCATATTAGAGATGGTATAATCTTAAGTATGGAGTGCCAAAAGGAATAAAATGCATATGAAAAATACTTGGAAAAATCGTCATTTGCTGTTCCGGGCTGGGGTTAGTTTGGCGGCTGGATTTAAAGGCATATCTGCCCTCCGAGGAAGGGAGATTAGATTAAAGAATATATCGTTTATTTGCTCACTAAAGCAAACAAGGGCTTTTGTGGGTTTTTTATCGGTTTCATCTCATGTTTGTTTACATTTTGAGATCGATAAAACTGCACCCGATTCTTCATCGAAAATGTTCGTTAATCTTCGGCATTGACTGTTGTATGCACAGGTGCAGCCTACTAAACTTTACAGACTATTTCGTAAATCTTCGTGACCCAACAGTTTAATTGAATGACTAGCGAAAGTTAAACGTCATCACGGACATCATCGTTTTATGTAAACAAACCTTAAACTGCGGTGGTTCACAATTTGAATTATCGAACTTCTTTCCTGAATTTTAGGCTTACCGCATATAATAATTCTGATCTAATGATTTCAATCGTCATGTTTATTTATGGCTTTGAGCATGAAGTATGTTTTCTTACTAATTTTGTTGTGCGTTTGGGGCGAAGTAGCTGCGACACAAAGCCATATCTTCCCCCTAGCTGCGATATCGTAGCCCTCTTTCTGATAATATGCTGGCGAAGGCTACGAATCCCTCCTTCTTTGCGCTTTGTTGCAAGTCCTAACATTGTATATGTTTTGTGAGAAGCGACTATCTACGAATCACATACACACCTTAAAATTATAGACAAATTCTATCAAAATAATAAAAATATCAATTGTATCAATCATTTAATACTCGTTTTTTTTCAGTTTATAAAAAAAATCCGAAGTTTGGCAGTTTGTCATGAGCTATGTTATTACGTCATGTTGTTTACCACTGTCAGGCTGTCAAAACAGGTGCCCGTATTAAATTATAGTATCCTTCTTTACCTACCATTGATAAAATTTTACAATTAAATATACAGAATCATCAATATCTTTATTTTTTCTATCAAATTCACTTAACACTTCATTACAGTTTTTTTCTTAATTTCTCTCACTGTTCTGTTTTCAAAAAATACTTTGTCTTCCAAATCTGGTAACCTAAATTTTTCGGTTGTTATCATTTTGGCGGGAAAGGCGAGATATCGTGAGATCTCGCTATCAAACAGCAAAAATAGCTGACATTTGATTCAAAATGACCGAAAAAATTGGATTTTTCGGTGGTGTAGTGAATCGAGACTTAAATGCATGAACTATCCTACTACTTGCAGATAAATATTTATTTAGATGGATAGATAAATGGTTAAGGTCCATTCTAATATTAAAATGTGTTAGTATTATTTACACAACTTCCAATAATTGACCTTAAAGTGCCCGGTGGGACTCACTCCGGACACGGCAACAAAGCGCAAAGAAGGAGGGTGTCGTAGCCCTCGCTAGCAGATTATCAGAAAGAGGGCTACGATATCGCAGGTAGTGGGAAGATATTGCTTTGTGTTGGTTGAAGTTGGCCACTTACCCTTTCTAGAACTTTCTGTCTTTCAGCTTGTTTTTCTTTCATAATCTTCTCTTCTTTCTTTATCTGTTTGGCTGTAGTCTTCTTCCATTTCTCTATCTCTTTACGAATCCTGGGTTAATGTAAAGTAAAGTTTAATCAATTACCACATAATGTCGTTTTCTGGCGCAACGAAGAAAAACAACCACGGAAAACTTAGCGGGGGAAGGAGAAATCGCTTGAAACAAGAAATTTCTCTCTATTTTACAACGTTTTCGACCCTATTTGCGCTTATTTTTCAGTTTTAGTGCACTTAGAAATGTCGTCTGCAACTTCTTTCGATTTGGACCAGTCTAAAACTTTATCGTCTGGTAATCGGTTGATACAAAATACAGAGGGATCCTGTTTATGACTAATCTTCTTGTCATGTTATCTGTAAATGTCAAGGTAACGTTTATCTTTCAATTACCGTCTAGGCTTAAATGTCAGACTCTGTTTCTTTACAACATGAACATGCACATCAAATGTGCAACAAACACATTACGACTGTCGGCTCCCTGGCCACACCCACTGAGTCAGAAAAGGTTGAGAATATGTAAAACCCATTACCAGACGACATAATTTTAGACTAGTGAAATTTGAAAGGAGTTGCAGGCGACAATTTCAAGTTGGTGGAATTTAGAAAATCGTTGTCTTTTCGTTTAAAATCATTGTTGACAATGAAGAAATTGCTTATTACAAGTTTTACAAAGTTTTACCAACCTTTTTTTTTTGTGAGGGGTGTCAAAAAACGTCATTGTTGGGGGATTGGTTCAGGACATTGTTGTGTAAAACATATGGTTAGAGACACCAAACAAATAGGCAAAGTTGTGGATGGCGATCTAAACGTCGTAACTACAGTTTGAAAGATTTGATTGGTCAACAGAAGTTATAAAAAAAAAATATCACATTTCTTGCAAAAAAGAAAAAAATGATGTTCGTTGGACATGGTCTGGATGAAAATTATCATAATCTATATAGATCGTTTGAATCATAATGCATTCCAAGACTTGGAATATAAAAGTAATATTGTTGAAAAGGACACGCGCAAATAAATCAAATGAATAAAAAATGTGATGCTTACTTTCTAATGTTTTTCTTTACAGCTTGCTCCTTGGTTTCTCTTTCTACACGTATTTCATTTGTCATGTCTTTGATGGATTTCTCGAGAATGGAATTTGCCTTCTCTATATCCTGTTGTAAGTCATTAACCAGAAACAAATGATAACAATAGACATGCCAATGCAGTTTTTTTTAAAAAAGGGAATTTCTAATTATGTAGTTTATCAATTAAATGAATAAGAATCCGAAGAATATTAGCGTAACTTAATGCTTGTAAAATATTTGCTCTTTTATATGTTTTCTTAAATGTCTGTTAAAACCCAGATTTGTGTAATTGACCAGTCGCTGGCCCCGCCCACTGACTCCTTCGGCCTCGCCAATTGACTCAAACAGGGAGTAACGCTTTTAATTTTAACAACGTTATTTTGCTAATTTTGCCAGTAGAATGTAACAAATACGTAGAATGGTTGGTTGGCGACCTAAAAGTCGTAACTACAGCTTGAATAAGCTGTGGTTACGACGTTTAAGTCGTAAAACCAGCAAAAATGATTCACCAAAATGGCGGCGAATGTTGGAGTTCAAACTGAACTTCGAGTTTAAATGAATGATTTGTATTGGTCGACTGATTATTTGATTGACAGGCGCGATTGGTCTATTATGATAGCATATCGACAAGTCTAGAGTTACAGGTTATTTGACTTAATCACAGCGACGTTCCCATTAGACTGGTGAACCTGTCCCATCTGCGCTGCTCTCCGATATTGTGTAAACATCGCATTGATTCGTCTCTAGTTCCTATCTTTTCATTGGTAGAAATCTTTCGATGTCGCTGATTGGCTGCGTTGTTTTAAGCGGGTGCGTGTTGAATGAATCTAATGAGATGTATATGTAAGAAAGGAATATTGAAAAAGGATGGACATTTCTGATGTTTTACGAGCTCTTGAGGCTACGACGTAATGACGGTCTTCCAGTGTCCATTCTTAATTTTTCTTCCTTTATTTTTTAAATTCTTTTTCCTTCTGTACGTTCGGTTTGATTAACCAATGATATAATCCGCGTGTCCTACAGTTGACGGCGACCTTTCTATCACGTAGAAAAATCTCATGAAATCGAAAGACACAAAAGTAATCATCAAAACCATCAAACATGATAAAATCGTAGACGGTACCTCATAAATCAGTTTTTAAATGCGTAACAACGTAACTAATTAAAAGTGGGATTATGTGCATTTTATCTCTCCTTTTTCACATCGACTCTTTTCCTAAACAGTCTTTATTCAGTTTTGTAATTTTTTCAAACTTAATTGATATCGTCACCTGAAAACTCTTTAAATTCAACAAGTTTGAACTTATGTTGCAATGTCATGGGTTAAGCTGTATCACAAAGGGTAATTTCCTTGGCAGAGAATTTTTTTTTTTAATCCAGTCGAAAACAATATAAGAAAAGGAGGAAACTGGCGGTCTCACATTATTCCAAATCCATCACTTTTACTTGAATTGTTATCGCATGAACATAGTATTAGAAGATTTTCGTACACCCAAAGGAAGAAGAAAGAAGAAACGGTTGATTAACGATTTGATTATAATCGAGATGTCAAAATTTTATCGTTTTTTCAATTAAAGGGGTCGCGGTTAAACATCATGTATATTCTGCAAAGCGTGACCACACACGACTCTACCTTCTATCTCCTAGAACTGATAGGACCTTACAATTTTAAAGCCTTTGATCTTAAAGGCATAATAAACAAAGAAGTTTTTTCGATAATAAAGATTTGTTCATATCTTCTGCCTTTAAATTTTGCATGTCTTTATTTTGTCTTGGATTAAGAATTATATGAATTATGATTCGATCAGTAACCACAGTCCTGTCCATCTCAATGCCGTGCATAAAAAATGGAAAACATAGTGAAAAAGGAAAAATGGACTCTCACCAAAAGTGCTCTTCTTTTTATTACAATGCTTTAAGTCCGTTTTTCCGCTTATACTTTAATTCAAGTTGTAATTATTGAGAAGACTGCATCATTTTCTTTTTTAGTTTTATCCGTCTAAAATGTTGTCCTCGGGTAATTATTTGAATTTCATTCAAAGTTAACCTATTACCACACGATCCTGAATTTTGAAAATATGAATACATTTAGCTTTAGAAAACATTGCGAGAAAAATAGAAAATGCTTATAACGATAATGATCTCCTGTTCTCTTGATGTTTTCATCCTATATGAAACCTATTTTACAACGAAAATCAAAATTGGGTTTCGTCTGCATCTTCTTTGAATTGAGAAAAGTCGTCTTTCAAAAGGTGCTCACTTAATGGTCAATTATTACACGATTCAACCCTTAGGAATATTGAATGACCATCATCGTAGAGAGATAATTTTTCAAAGGTTGAGATCGGTGCCCGAAGCAAATTAGAATGTAAATCTTTCGATTTTCCAGAATTTCTAAATTAATGAAGGCCATTCTAGCTTACCATGGCACACGATTAAATTTTCTTATATCCACAGAATAGAGAGAAAGTGCAAGTATACGTGTTTACAACTAACTTGCAAAAGCATTACCTTCCCTACGATCTTAATACATTGTCAATCTTTCATCATAAACATTTTTTGTCTGAAAATTGTTTTTCTTTGCACAAGCTGATATTAATGTCATTGCATAACCTGGTTGAACAAACTCGTCTGCTTGAGCAGATTGATCCGAGTACATGCATTGTTTTTGCATTACCAGTTATTTTGAATTTCGCCATACAAAGACACTCAATTCACAAAAATTGGTGAAAAAAAGCCCGATTTTCACTTTCTTCAAAATAGATATTCTTGGACAATAAGAGTAGATATTTGAAAAAATGATAAGAAAAACGATGGAAGTAAATGAAAAATAAGCATTTAACCCTTTCCTGTCAAATCCCTGGTTTGTACGTCCCTGTGATTTTATACTTGACAAAAACATTGTAGGAAAAGAAGAAATTAATTAAAACAAGCAGTTTCTTCTTTCCCACAATATTTTTTAACCTGTAGGTTTGTTTCTTTTCAAATTGCACCTGATTTTAATCGTTGTCAGCAACTTCTTTTAAATTTGACCGGTCTAAAATTTCGAGAAACGGGACAGGATTGACAATGCTGAAACTGATGATAAAGAAATGATATTGGCTTTTTTTTACAAGTTGGACCCATTAATGCTGGAGAGAGTAATAATGTAACGCTCGATCCAGAACAAAGGGTAACGGCTATTCTTATCAACACCGAACTTCGAGTCGGTTATATTACCGGACAGTCTTTGATGTGGTAGTTTCTAACTTAATATACACCGCAGTCTTCTCAAATTCAATATATAATAAAATGAAATCTTGCGGCTAAAGGTGAAAAATCGAAAAAATGTTGGTTAACAGGCATCGATGTCAACTATATTCTTTTACCGAAGGAAATCATTTCCTTCTATTTAATCCCGTTGAGTTGGGAATTCAACGAATACTCTTCTGGCGCATGCGCACTCGTTATGAGGCAGAAAACCGGCTAGTAAAAATTAGGGTTTTCCTGTCCCAATATCGGAGAGCAGCGCAGATGGGACAGGTTCACCAGTCTACCGAACGTACAGAAGGAAAAAGAATTTAAAAAAATAAAGGAAGAAAAATTAAGAATGGACACTGGAAGACCGTCATTACGTCGTAGCCTCAAGAGCTCGTAAAACATCAGAAATGTCCATCCTTTTTCAATATTCCTTTCTTACATATACATCTCATTAGATTCATTCAACACGCACCCGCTTAAAACAACGCAGCCAATCAGCGACATCGAAAGATTTCTACCAATGAAAAGATAGGAACTAGAGACGAATCAATGCGATGTTTACATTAGTATTTACCTGTCCTTGTATCGTCAGATTAGGACAGGCTCTCCAGTCAACGTTCCCATGTGTGCATATATGTAATTGAATGGAATCTCTAACAAAAGGGACTGAATCATATCCTCTGAAGTTAATCAAGATTTATTTCCCTTTACATAGAAATTATTGTACAAAAATCTCTTTCAAGTTAAGCTGTAACATATTCATTCAAATATCAATATTCGCTTAACCCTTTCTTGTTTTGAACAATTTTAGACCTGTCCAAATTCAAAGGTCTTGCAGACGAAAATTTAAAGGGGGTTTAATTTGAAATATAACCATTTAGTAGGGTGGAATCCCATTTTTGTACAGGAAATGGTTAATTAAAAAGTACGCCGAATTGACAAATCACCAGCCCCGCCTACTTGCTTCGTTAGCCCTGCCTATTTACTCCAACAGGACGTCTAAACAGCGACATTTTGAAAGATTTGTGGATAGTAGAATGGAACAAAAAGGTAGTATAGTTGGTTGGTTTGCGATCTACCTTAAAAACTGTAGATCAAAAGGAGATCAAAACTCATTGCTCTAGTCAATGAATGATTTCATTAGTCGACTGTTTATTTGATTGACAGCCGCGATCGGTAATTCATCCCTAAGATCTAAAGTTTCTGCTCCAAACGACAAAGTTTATTTCACATTTGTAAAGATGAATAAAACTGTTGTTGTTGAACAATTTAAAGCTCTGGGATGCTCTACAAAAACGAACAGACGAGGGGGGGATTCTGAATATCCTTCATAGTATGAACGACTTCGGGGTTCATGCTCGCCTATTTTAGAATTCTGAATACAACCTCAGTCAACCAGTCTGATCTAGGTAACATTGGTGGACACCCTTTTCAGTTCCTAGGTGATCTCAAGTGCATGAAATCTAGATGTCGACGGATCGCAGCTGTCAATCAACAAGTTGAAAGACCAATCAAATGATACATTCAGACCTGAAGTGAACTTTGAGCTCCAACAATTACTGACAATTATGCGAAGAATGTTTGTTGTTTTAGTAACAAAACTTCGTTACTTTTTCAAGCTGTGGTGACGACGTTTTGTTGGCCAACAAAACCATTTTACTTTTGGTTTCATGTTCCTGGATATAAATGTTGCAAAAAAAAACGCCCTTGAATATCGAAGTGGAACTTCCTGTCGGAGCTCAGTGGGCGTGGCCTGCGATCTGTCAACGTATTATCTGAACTTAAAGAATATTAAACCAAAGATTTGGCATTTTTCAGGGGGGGGGGGGTTAAAGCCTTCTTACCTGTTGTGTTTTCTTGACCATTTTCTTCGCCCTAACATGATGGTCACGTTCTAATTTGGATTGGGTTTTAAGTGCCTTTTCTAATTTTTCTTCTTCTAGTTTACTGAAACAGTTCAATAGGAGCACAGCGTACTATTCTAATATGCGGTAAAATGCTTAAAATTCTCAAAGTGAAAACTGAACGACAATGAAACTGGAAAGTTCTAAATCACACAAAGAAATAAAAGGGTAAATCAGTTATTAAATACCTATGTAATGTATTTCCACTCAATGACGCTTTTAGACGTCCTTAAGATAAAAAGCTTGGAGGGAAACATTGTGAAAAATGAAGAAATTGTTTGTAACAAGCAATTTTTTCATTATCCACAATGTTTTCTACCACAAAGGAAGAAAAATTCCAAAATTTCATCATTTCATAATTTATTAAGTAGTCCATGTTTTCCTTTCACAAGAAAAGCAAGCATTCTTCATAAGGTGAACTATCAATGTCTTTGAATTGAGATAAGATAATTAATTCAATGCTAAAATAAGGGTATCGATACCCTGAATAATCATCCTTTTAATATGCTTTTCTGCTGAAACCTGTCTTCACCCTTGTCTTGTTGAAAAATAGCTTTCTCAGGATTGCGTCGAATTCAAAGGACTTGCGACACTCGGTTTATTAATTGTGAGTCAATATTTCTTTTGAAAACAAATTTCTATAAACATTATGGGATAGATAAAAGGTGTAGACTAAGATCAGACTGCAAATATGTGCAGGCTGATCTTTGTCTATACCTCCTCTCAAAACGGTAATATTTCTCTATTTGAATTAATATCACAAAGGTGTCAATGACTCCTTGATATATATGTGTGTGTGTGTGTGTTTGTCAAAACTGATTTCGAAGGGATAAAAAGAGGGAATCCCGTTACATATATCTATATGTCAACAAATCTCTTCTTATTTATGCATATTCATTTTTATATATCTCCTGTAAAGTAATGAAGTAAGCAATAAATTTGAACATTTTTACTGAACATGAAATACATCATCTAAAAGCGAGAGATCAAAATACCAGGTTTTGAGCCTTTAGAATTATTTCTGGGGGGGGGGGGAGGGGAGGGGGTTCCATTCGGGAGTTTTTTAGGGATAAAAATAAATATTTTCATATTTTTGAAGGTCAAAACCATAGTTAACGTGTGAAACACGAGCCCTGGTCATCAAAATAAATCAAAGTACTGAAAGTACTGTAAGCTAGCAAAGCAGCATGGTTTTATTGAGTTATCTTCTTTGTCAAAGGTTATCATATTTAGTGGAATTCAGGAAACCTGTGTAGAAAATTGTAGAATGTTAGAAAACAATGTGGACAATGAAGAAATTTCTTATAACAAGCAATTTCTTCGTTGTCCACAATGTTTTTCAAAGCTATTTTTACTGAGATACTTCAAAAGGAGTTTTCTACAATTTATATAAAGTTAATTCATGTGGCCATAAAAAGCATCGACAGAGTTTGCAATATTCCTGAAAAAAGAACTACTTTTTATGGCGTAGGCATTCAATGGATTTAGTTGTTAAGCCTCCAGTGGCAGTTTGCACTCGTTGAACTCTGAGACGCCCTCAAAATTTTGTCTGTTAACTTAAGCTATCAAAGCTGACGCTTTGCTAGCTAAAAACAAAAAAAAAAACCTACAGCACAGAAATAGGTTTCAGTTTGAGTATGAAGTATCAATATTAGAAATCTTACAGAAGTTTGGCAAATTAACAGCCATAACTACAGCTTATTCAAGTTGTAGTTACGACGTTTAAGTCGCCAACCAACGATTCGTTTTTTTTTTTTTTTTGTTTTTTTTTACTTATGTAAATGACCGAATTCTTTGCAAAGATACGTCGTTTGATATCTTAGGAAAAAAGCCTTGTTGGAGGTCGGAGGGCGTGATTAGCGATCCTTCAATATACTTACGCGTCTTTCTCTATTTCTTTGATCTTCTCTTTCTGGACATTTTCAAAATTATCTGACGCCGTTTTTAATCTTCTCTCTATTTTGACAGTGAGAGCCTTCTGGTTTTTCCTATAAAATGCAATGATTCTTTTACATGCTTAAAGTTAGTAGGCGACCAAGCTGTATTTACGACATTTTTGTCGCAAAGTAACGATATCAACCTTTTTACCAACGCAATTTATTAGAATTATTCATAAATTCGAGTTTCATGTCAGAAACAATCAGAACTTATAGTTAAAATTAGCCATTATTACATTTAAAAAAACCTAATTATCTCTTGTTAATAGTCTGAACTAAACTGGTAATGAAAATACCGGTCCACAACATGAAATTTTTAACGAAAAACAGGTCTTGAATATGAAAAATGGAATATAAACAAAGGGTACATCTTAACCCTTGTCATGCTGAATAAAAATCCTGTTGAGAATTGAACCCAAATCAAAGCACTGAAATCACTGAAAGTGCTAGTTTCAGGTCAATATTGAAAAGTGACTTTATAAACTATTCTCGCTTGAAAGGGACAAGCAGGTGATGTGAACTAAGATCAGACTGCACATATGTGCAGGCTGATCTTTGTCTACACCTCTTGCTCAAACAGGAATATTCCGGGTACAGCGTGACAAAGGTTAACTGTCAGAAAAATGACAAAAGTATTTAAAGTACTTAGAAGCAAATTGAAGATTTCACAGATCATCCCATTTTGTGTTGATGGCCAAAGAAGAGGATTTTAATCTTACTTCTGTTTCTTTTCCAAACAAACATATCTTTCTGTAAAGTACAGTCGTTCGTTTTCATTCTCCTTGAGAATTCTCTAAAAAATAAAGAAAATAATGACATGCTCAAAGACATGCACGTGCTGTTTGTCAAAAAGTATGTTCTAACGTGCATGCTTAACTGAGTACATAAATACCGAAATTGAACTGGAACAAGGTGCGTTTGGTAACACAAATACCCCCCCCCCTCCCGCAAACTACAATTATTTCAGGAATGTAAGTTTGGTATGTTGCCTTTACCTTGATAGATAACATTGACATCAGTTCCAACAGAAAGGTCTCGAAACAAGAAATATATAGGGAATATTACAACAGTGTGTTTTCTATTTGTTGTTATCGTGTTCGAGAATCGTGTGTAGGTATTTTTATTGGATGAGACCGAACAAAAATAGCTTCCCACGATTTGAGAACACAATAACAACAAATAGAAAAAACACAGTGTTGTAATATTCCTTTTATTATATACCTTTAGGACATGACATTAAGAAAATTCGCTTAAATGATTTAGAAATAACCAACTTTCCGGAAGAAAAAAACGAACGTCAATACACAAAAAAGGAGTCCGTGTTTAAAGGCCTAGTTTAATCCTTCTTTATTTGACCCCCCCCAAATGAGATATACAATTAACCACCCACTGAGAATTTAACGACTTTATCTGATAAGGAAGCTGTATACACTATACAAGGGATTAAATCTGCAATATTATCATGGATAAGTGTGGCATATTTTTGTACTTTCTTTACAACCAATTTGTGTTTTGAGGTGAAATATGAATTTTATTTGGTTATAATTGTTAATAAATAATAAGACTCATTCTTAAGACTTTGTCAATGTGTATAAGACAGTAAAAATACAAAATATGAAGCTATTGTTATCATAACAGATCACGAATAGCAACTGGAATAACTTTGATAGACAATGTTAAGATAAAATGAGAAAACATTGATTTTCTGATTTCCCCCTTTGTCTCAATATTTCAACACTTTTTCTCTTTTAGTAAATCAAACTTTTTTAGTTTGTAAAACTGCTACAATATTCAGAAAATACTTCCATACTTTAAGACAGGCAGAGATCAATGTAGAAAAAAGAATTTTTTACTAGAAATTCTTACTTTACCACAATCTTTAAAGAAACTGTTTAACCCCTTAAATTACAAAAACTAATGCATGTGAATTTCTTTCAATTACATTCAATCCAGCGTTCTGCAACTAAATCACTTTTCATTCAATAATTTTAATTAAAATATTAAAAGCATAATAAATGATAAGATGAAACTTAGAAAATAACTTTGCTTTGGTTTCTATTAGAAATATCATCAGCATAAAGCTAAGGTGCAGCTATTGCATGATTTTGACACATTTTGACCATTGTCATCAATGAAATATGCAAGATGATTAACCCCCTGGTGTGATTTATTGATAAGGCAATTAGCTTATCAGTAGGGGTCCAACATACACAACATTCCTTAAACTAGGTCTTTAACGGTACTCGAAGAATACGGTTTTTTTGGGACACACCGAATATTGATTTTTTTTTCTGTCGAGTTGTATTAGATAACCAGATTTTAATACATATCATTTATAGGTATATAATAAATGTGTGAATCTTTCAAATTCTTCTCTAAAATGAATGTTAAATTATATCGTAGAGAATTGCCTTGATTCCGATGGATTACCTTGAATTTGGTTGCAATTTACTGATCATGAAGAATACATACATGAATCATGAAAGCACTAACACTCTCCGATCGAAAGTTATGAAAAATGTTTAGATTTTGTTTGTTTGTTTTTAGAGGTATTACCTTGATCAGTGAATTTGTCTCTCACCAATGGGTGGATAATCGTAAACCTAAGTGGGATAGCAGCTGGAGGCTAGGAAAGAATGTAGTGGTATTACTGGTGTGAGAAATACCAGGAATCCATTGTTTGGTGCTCCAGCCGCCGCGATATGACTGAAATACTGTTAAAAGAGGCGTTAAACACCATTCAATCAATCAATCAATTGATTAGTGAGCTGACCTTGTCAGATAGGCCTAATATAAAACATAAAGGTCTTACTGTAATAGATATATGTGTGAATGACGAAAGTTCCGGCGCTCACCACTAAAAAGTTAATCCACTTTTGAATTCATTTTTATTTTATTTTACAAACAGACAAATGGACGGAACAAAAGCTATATTCGAACAATCTATCCATGTAAGCGGGGCATAAAAAATACATGAAAAATATGCACAAGACAAATTAATTTTGGTAAACGTCTTAACCCCCACCATTATTCCACGTTAGAAAATCCACCAGGATCTTGCTATGGTGCAGGAAAGGAAGTACCAAATAAAGAGCAATTGATCATTTTTTCGAACCTTCGTTTCTACAAACCAGCTGTATATTTTAAAAGGCTTGTTGTGAGAATTTGACATAATTCATAGGGATACATTACAAAAACACATCTTTTGTATTTAAACATATCTCTTCAAATCACGCCACATCTAGCTTCGGCCTTGTGCACAATACGAATTTAGCAATTTGTCGGCCATTCGGCCATTCATATATACCGAGGGGGTGATTAGCCATATTACACTTCATGGAAATGTATAGACAAGCGGTCACCATTTCAATATGATGTGTGTATATTCAAAGAGGTTCCGTAGAGGTTTTTTATGATTTTGAATTAGCTTTTTCAAGCTCTTTCTTGGCCGCAGAAAGTAATAATTCTGAGTGAATTACTAGACCAAAACATTCAAGTTTCTAAAATGATATCTTAATTATTTGTGAATTATCTTGAGAAAGGGATCATCTTGGAAAAGTTAAGAGTATTGGTCTTGAAAGCTAGCAAGACTGTAATCAATTAAATTTGGTCCAACGTCACTTTCAGTAGTATTTCAGTAATACCGCGGTTAGTAAGTGTACCTAACCATGACTTCCTGTCATCGTTAACACCCAGATATATACGTAAACATTATATTTGAGCTATTAGCTCAGCCGACTTAATCTCTTGTCATGTTTCCATAGGTTAGAGACAAATGACGCGTGTAGCAATTGCATTATTTTCCGAACTGAGGATCGTACTAAAGACTAGAATAGAAAACGTTAAGTTTTACTTATTAAGCTAGCCGGGCTAGGCCAGACGTTTTTGCTTTAATCAGACTACCGATATGAATAATATCATTTACTACACCATGGGCATATCACTATGCTATGCCTAAGGGACGTTTATCAAGGTCTAACCCTCTCCGAAGCAATGTCGGCACAATAGTTTGGCTTACCCATTAACCTATATAGTTTTGTTTTGTTTTTTTGTTTTGGTTTTTTTAAACACGCACATGTCTACACAATAAATGCTCGTTGGGCGAGCAAAATGTCGTAGATACAGCTTTATTCAAGTTTTATTTACGACATTTTTTACGCAAAATGATGAAATGTCGAAAAGATGTTACTTTATACACATGTACGCACCTGTTTTAGTACGTTCATGTAGAAATTAGCTTTATCGATAAAAAGGAAGTCTGGTACCATGTTAAAGTACTTAACCCTTTCCAGTTCAATTCCTGGTTTTTACGTCTCTGTGGTTTTATACTTGAGAAAACATTGTGGAAAAAGAAGACATTTGCTTTTAACAAGTAATTTCTTCTTTTTCCACAATATTTACCACCCTACGGAATGATTATTTTTCATATAAAATCAACTTTCAATTGTCGTTTGCATAACCTTTGAATTTGGACAGGTCTATTTTTTTAAAAAAAAAACAGGAAAGGGATAATATAAAAAGTTTACCCGAAGGTCTAAGAGATCCTTTTTAATATTGATAATTGAAATGTGGCCTGGTGAGAGGTAAACATCTTTTTCTCATTATTTCTGTATTTTATTAGATAACTTAAATCTGTGGGACAACTTTAAGCCAGAGCACGAAAGAATTGTTTTGATATAAAGAAAAATGGCGATTAAAGTCTTTTTTGCAAATCCTTATGGATTTTTTTTTTTTTTTTTTTTTGTCAAAATGTTTTTATTTAAGTCGTTCTGTGTATGACATATACATTTTGACAGTCAAATATCGTTATGCTTTATATAAGTGAAAGCAGTTTCAATATTTACATATTCTAGAAATAATAAAATGTTGAAAATTGGCGTGGGAAAGTCCGTTAGGCGTTTATAAACTTTGCATCGAAACTTTCCTTACACTCCTCCAGCATTAAAACAATATTTGCTTACTTGTATTTCATCTTTCATTTGTTCTTCTCGTTTTCCCACAGCATTCAGTCTCTTCTTATCGTGTTCTATCTTTTCTTGAAGTTTCTTTTCATATTCCTTTGAATTCACTTCCCACCAATTCTTCTCCTAATTGAAATGTTTGTATTCAATAAATTAACCATCTTAATTCTATAGTATCTTCTATTGCTTTAGAAATATGTTATTCATCTTTTGCATTTAAATACAATGCTAATAAAGTACTTATTAGGTTCTTATAGACAATAAAAAGGACAACTCTCCTGTTCTGTTTTACAACATTTTAGACCCGTCCAGATTTTAAAGAATTTGCAGACATATTGGAATTTGAATTTTGATTGAATTTGAAAATAATTTGAAAATAATCATTCATTAGAGTAGAAAATACTGTGGAAAAGAAGAAATTGCTTGTTACAAGCAATCTCTTCTTTTTCTGCAACATTTTCTGAATTATAAAATCATAAAGACGTAAAAAACAGAGATTGAACAGGGTTAACTAAATTTTAGTTTCGTCTATCAAAAAACGGGCGTTCTGATTGGTCGAAAAAAATTATTCATACCTCCATGAACAAAAATTTTAAGCATGCAGTCATTTTGTATGCTTTCTCGCAAAATAGTTCAATACAAAAAAGTATCAAAATCTGTAAAGCTTTTGTGTTTGTTTGTTTGTTTGTTTTTTGTTGTTTTTTGGGGTTTTTTTCCCGCTCGATGCTGTGAAATAATAAGAGATGAAGAGAATATTTATTTTTGTTTTCATGGAGGTATGAACCAAAATACCTGATCACACTTATGTATGAATACACGAAGCGGATTCATACAGTGTGGTTAGTTTTTTCGACTCATACCTCCAAAAGAAAAATCTCTTCATCTCTTAAGTCGTTTATTGTTTGATGAATATTTGCTACAATTGAATTACCTGTTGTGATTTCAGCTCAATTTCCTTCTCCATGAGTTTCTTCATTTTCTCCTCCTTAAAGGAAATAGTATTCAGATTAGTGGAAATAGTGAAACTATAACACACTAGATTGTTAGTTTCAAGTAGTGTTCGCAATCCTTAGTGGGTCAACTCCACTCCGGAATTACTTCCGGGTGGTTGTACCCTAAAGTAGTCCATTAAGAAAATTTGATCTCCTCCTTTTGTCATGCTGTTTTAACGTTTAATCAACAGCAAGTTGCTTGGTGTTAGGTTGTGCAGAGTGAGAGATCACTGCTGCATGTAATACATGTGATTCAAAGCTTTAATCAGGGAACTATTTCCTTGTAAAAACTGACATTTGAAGGTGGTATCCTACAAGATTTTCACTTCCGAGCCTTAACAATTTAATGGGTTGATGTGCAGAATGAAGATTTGCGAAAAACTTTATCCCTAATGATACCATTTTCCTGGCCTGTAATTCAAGATCAAAGACTGCTCTTTAAGACGGACTAAGATTTAAGGCCCAACGAAACTTTTGGGAGGAGCTACAGATTGTGAAAGTGGGCCCTTTTTGCTCTTTATTTAATGAGGCAAAAACGAACAGGAGTGTAACCTAGTGGGATGAGCATCTGGAGGCTCGGAAATGATTTAGTGGTAGTGCTTCTGTGATATACCAGGAATCCATGGTTAGGTCCTCCAGCCGCCGCGATATGACTGAAATGCTGTTAAAAGTGGCATTAAACCACATACAAACAAAAATCAAATAGAACGTTGTCTCTAAGTATTTGATGCGAACTGTTAAACACTACACAGTCTATTTCCCTGTTTAAGATACGTGTACGCGTTTTTATGCAAAAATATAAGCAAGAGAATAAGCGCACAAACCCATCCCAACACAATGACGCTTATTGACGCCCGTCGAGAATAAAAGCTTTTGAAAACATTGAGGAAAATAAATAAATTGCTTGTAACAAGCAATTTCTTTAATATCTACCTTTTTTTACCACAAAAGAGGGATTTTTGAAGTTTCAGCATATGAAAACTTCTTTGAATTTGGACCAGTTTTTAATTGTATTGTGTGATTAACACAAGTAATGCAACCATGATCTTTCAGACGAAATGGAAACAATACTTTTTCAATTGTTAAAATTGAGTTCGAAGTAAAATTGACGAATCGCCGCTCTCAATAAGAAATGTCTATAAACACATCAAAACAATCATTTAGACAAGAAGTGAATGTTGACATGTGACATATATGCAAAGCATTTGGGTGGTTTGACGACTAAATCGTCGAAGCCACTTTCTTGAAGCTGTAGTTACGATGTTTACGTCGCCAATTAACGATTTGTTTCCCCAGTCGCAATGGATTGTCGGGGATGAGTGGGTGGAACCAACATCCGTCAATAAATCGTTTGCGATTCAAAATGTAAGCTCATGGAATGTTAACTGCATATTCTAACCGATATTTTTGACAAACCCTAATCTTCGCCTGTTCCTCCAAGTTTTTGTCGTGTTCCTCGTAACTCTTCTCCAACTGTTGTAATCGTTCTGTCTTCTTCACAAGATATTTCTTCTGTCTATCAAGCTGGATATGGAAAGGAGAAATAAAAATTGCATTCTTAAAAATACCAAAATACCAAGCCTTCTTGTGTTTCTCTTTTACCGAAAGAAAAGAGAGTTACGCTGAATCTGGTTATTGCGGGTCCAGTCCCCACTTGAGGAGGGTTGTACGTTTTGAAAAAGCATATTCTATTTATTAACTTTTAAAGGCTCGATGACTTTCTCACCAAGGAATTCTGAAATCTTCGTTAAAATTGTATACATGCCTCTCTAAATAGATCACAAGCCCTATATCGAAAGCTTTGCCAAACAGAAAACGAAAATAAATTTCAAAATTATTTTATGTTACAAACTGATTCCCAAACTATCCCCCTTTTTCGGCCTTTTAAGAAAATAACATTTTGGAAAACATTGTGGAAAATGAAGAAATTGCTTTTATCAAGCAATTTCTTCATTATCCTCGATGTTTTCTACCCAAAAAGACGAACAAAATTAAAATTCAGTCAATTTGAAATTGTCGTCTGCAGCTTCTTCAATTTGGACCAGTCTAAAATTGTGTTGTCTTGGAATGGATTGATGTATGCTGAACGCAAAACGTAGCCTGACTAGGAAGTAATCCTGTGGAATGTAAAATCCTTTCCCGGCACAATTTTATCACTTTCATTAAATCGCATCAAAACAATATACGGCGCATTTTTGAACAAACAAAATCCTTTCACGCACCTTATCCATAAATACTTTCTGTCTATCCTCTTCTCGGCTGATTTCCACTTGCATTCTATGGTTTTTATACTGTTCTAACTTTAGATTATCCTTCTCTTGTTTCTCCGCGTCCCAAGCCACGGATCTCTTCAGTCTTCCTTTCCAGTAATCCTTCTCCCATGTTCCTTTTTGTACCATTAACTTGAGAATCTTCTCGTCCTGAAGATGGTAAACTGTCGTTTGGGGACAAAATGTCGTAAATACAGCTTGAGTGAAGCTGCTGTAACCACGTTTATGTACCTCGGCGACAATAAGTAATATATATACACAAGCATTGTGAATTCAAGGATCGTGGGCCACACTCACTAACCTCAGACAGGCAGTTCGATCAGATACCAAACGGCAGTAGTTTGCAAGCATGTTAGTAAGATGTTAAAAGGTAGACAACCTGAGCTGCAAGTACGACATTTAAGTCGCCAAACCAACAAGAATCATAGGCACTTGGATTCAGGAATTTTAACAACTTACTTAAATATCTCTCCCTATGATAAATATTAACAAGGTAGTGTAGCTGCCATTTTTTATGGGAACGGATGTTTTGACAAGCATGTCTGGTTCCTTATTCCAGAGAGTTAAACATCTCCCATGACAGAACCATTGACGCTTTAAGAAAAAAAAGCTTTTGGAAGCATTGTTAAAAATGAAGAAAATGCTTGTGATAAGCACTTTCTTCGTTATCCACGATGTTTTCTATCAGAAATCATGAAAGTAATTCTATCAACTTGAAATTGTCGTGTGTAGCTTCTTTGATTTTGGATCAGTTAAAGGTTCTGTTTTGTGGGAATTGGTTAAATTCCTGAATCCAAGTGCCTATGACAAAAATACAAAACACGAATTTTGACTAATGTCGGTGTTCAAAGAGTTCACTACCGGTCTATATGTATGATTCGATTAACATATCGACTTTTTGATTGCGATGTATCAATCAATTACCATCAAAACTTTTGAATGATGGAGGAAAGGGAAAGGAAGAAAATCAATACAATCATAGGAAGAAGGGGCAGATAAAACAAGATCAGCACATGGTAATGGCACTCTGGCCGTCTGGGTCGAGGTGCTAGTTAATAGAAGAACGAATGACTCTAAAAAAAGGGGGGGCATTCTCTAAACAAAATTTTGATTATTATTTATATTTTTTCAGATTTCATTTGATAGAATATTGCTTGTTTGATGGCGAACAAAAATACCGAAATTCAAGCAAACAGTCAGTGCGCGAACAAAATATCGTTAATGCAGTTTAAGTAAAGCTGTATTTACGACACATTGCGTGCTCACCGACGAAATATCTTCGGTAATAGTTGACATATCATGTTATGTTTAATTGTGACTTTATTCAAAGGCGCTCTTTACAGTTTTACGATAATCCAACAATATAGCCTAGATTAGAATTTTTAAACGAACGCCCTCATCAATGCTCGCGGACGGTTACAAAACCTCTACCCTTTTTTACACACAGACAGACAGACATTAACAAAGGTTTTTTTGTTTCATACATTCATGATAAAATAGTCTTTCGCTTCATCCCTTAAATAGATTAGCTTATTTAGGAGCATTTTCATGTTAGGATCAAATTTTGCTAACCTTTGGTGGCACTTTTATTTTCTTCAGTTTCACTTTCTTCTTTAATGTTTCCCGAACACCATCGTCAGTGATCGGCCTTGGTGTGTTGAGGTTGTTCTTCTCCGGTAGGTGGATGTCGGAGTATACCGATCGTGTTTCGTGATACATCGTGGCTTTTCACTCTTGCGTCCTGGCGAAAGAAATGGATGTGAGTAAATATCAGAAGTTAATAATTTCGTATTCTTTTTGCAACTATTATCCCTTTCCTGTTCAATCCCTAGATTTAACGTCCCTTTGATTTTATAATTGAGAAAACATTGCAGAAAAAGAAGAAATTGCTTGTAACAAGCAATTTCTTCTTTTTCTACAATACTTCTACACTTCTGAATGGTTAATTTTCAAATTAATTCCACTTGAAATTTTTGTCTGCAAAACCTTTGAACTTGGACAGGAAAGGGTTAAATATAAACATTTGAATACTTGTTTTCATCAGTCAATAAGAGCCGGCGTTTAAAAGCCGCAGAGCCTGGTTAGATCGGTAGGGAGAATGTTGTGCTTCCATTCCTTGTGTATATTTATTTCGAACCCTTGCTCGGGAACCTTCTTTCCGACATATGACAAAAGTAATCTCTACATGCCCCATTTGACTCTCGCCATTGGGAGATTGTTAAGTAGGGTGTCGAAAAGTGGGTAAATAGCTGGTGGCTCGTGATGAATGTTGTGGTGGTACCGGTGTGAGAAATGAAAAGAGAGTCATGGTTAGGCGCACTAGCCGCCGCGATGGAACTGAAATGACGTATAAAGTAATCAATTGTGATTTAGAAATGGACAATGATATTGCATGATCAATTAACGGATAGCCCCTCCCACTGACTTCGATGGCCTCTCCCACTGACTTCGCTGGCCTGTCCCACTGACTTCGTTGGCCGCACCCACTGACTTCGCTTGCCCCACCAACTGACTTCACTGGCCTTTTCCACTGACTTCGCTTGCCTCTCCCACTGACTTCGCTGGCCTCTCCCACTGACTTCGCTGGCCCCAACCACTGACTTCGCTGGCCCAAACCACTGACTTCGCTGGCCTTTTCCACTGACTTCGCTGGCCCCACCCACTGACTTCGATGGCCTCACCCAATGACTTCGCTCGCCTCTCCCAATGACATCGCTCGCCTCTCCCACTGACTCTGCTGGCCCCACCCACTGACCTCGCTTGCCTCTCCCACTGACTTCGCTGGCCCCACCAACTGACTTCACTGGCCTTTTCCACTGACTTCGCTTGCCTCTCCCACTGACTTCGCTGGCCTCTCCCACTGACTTCGCTGGCCCCAACCACTGACTTCGCTGGCCCAAACCACTGACTTCGTTTGACCCTCCAGCTGGCTTCAACATGAAGTTACACTTCGATATTAGACGGCATCATTTGCAAAATAACATTGAACAAAAAAAGTAAAAAGGTTGATTGGCGACCTGAACATCGTAACTACAGCTTGAATAAGCTGTATTTACGACATTTCAGTCGCCAAACCAACAAATACGCTACACGTAAATCGCGGTCGGCCAATGCCGGAGTTCAAATCTCACTTCCGGTCAATATGAGTGATTTTATCGGTTGACTGAGTTTTGGATCGATAGACGGGATTACAGAAATCCAGAAAGGCTCAAACCAGACTGGTTTGATACTTTACTCACTTGCCAAATGGTTCCCTTACGCGTAACAATCAAAAACTTGATTTACATCTGTTATTCCTTTCATAGAAGATTTAAACTTGATAAAAAAAAATTGAGCTAACACTCACACATTTAAAGGGAACAGTTTTCACAATTCCTAAGACTACTACAGTATCGATTTCTGTGACTTCGTGTATTGAATTTCTCTGTTTTATACGTAATTAGCAGAGCATTAATGCAATTAGATACACTTTACACAGTATAAGTCGGTTTACTATTTTACAAATCGCGGCTGTCAATGAAAGAATCAACCGACCAATCTAATCATTTATTCCGCCCGGATCTGCGCTTAGAGCTCCGACATTGGTCGCCATTTTTGTTAACCTTTTTTGTCGGTTTGGGGAACATTAACGTCGTAGCTACATCTTATTCAAGCTTTAGTAACGACGTTAAGGGCACCAACCAACCATTTAACTTTTTTGTTACATGCTACTGGACATAAATATTGCAAAATGACGCCGTTGAAAATCGAATCTGAACTTTCTTTCGGAGTTAAATGGCGGGGGCCTAGGGAGTCAGTTGGTAGAGCCAACGATTGTACTGTTTAGCCGAGTCCAGCTGGCTCAGACCGTAACGCTCTATGCTTTCAATCAAAATTCGAATATCGATTCGGCAAACATTCTTTCCGACAAATGACTCAAGTCTACGCGAGATGCGATATTTGTCTCTCACCTATGGGAAAATAATCCGTAGTGCGCCTGCCTAAATGGCAGCCGTTGTCTTGGACCAAATGTCATGGTTGGTGTACAAGATGGTGTGCTGGATCAGTCGTCGCGATATAAGGAATATACTGCCTAAAGTGGTGTTAAGCAAAATCAATTTTGCGGAATATTCACAGAGTTTCAAATAACTCTGGTTTAAGCATACATTTTGCTATTTTCGTAGAATGAACTGGCTTCTTTGAGACATAAACGGTCACTCTACGTTCCTCAAATCGGCAAATAGCTAAAGGTTTCGACACCGTTCAGTCCACGCAGTCAGTGATGAATGCAAAAATTTTATTGTTCGATCGATTTAGATCACATCGAGTGAGACCCTACCTCTAGCAGACGACAGTTCACAGTTTCGTCGCCTATCGTGTTTACTGTCTCAGATTAACAAATTACCAGACGACAGAATTTTAAACTGCAAATTCAAAGAAGTTGCAACATGTTGGTAATATTTAGTTGATGATTTTCTGTAACAAGCCATTTCTTCATTTCAACAACATTTACTAAAGTTTCTTTTCTTGAGTGGCGTAAAATGCGGCAATTAGTGGATTTGGTTAATTAATTCAAGAAATGTTCCTTTTATTTTTGAGAATTGACGGCTCGCTGACCACGCCCACTGAGCTCCAACAGAAAGTTCTGCTGAGATATTAAAGGATGTTTTTTGGAAAATTTGGTTCAGTCTTCAGGGGAAGGGGGGGGGTTTAGCTGGTCTAGTTGAGATAAAAAATAAAAAATCAATATTGCCAAAGGCTAATTAACACCTCTTGACCTAGTTTCACTTTGCCAACCCAAGTTTTCCCAAATTTTCTTACTTTTTAATCCAAAGTTGGCAAAGTGAGACGACACCTAAAATTTATGGCCAGCTACATGTAACAAAAAAGAAAATAGTTTGTTTGCAAATAAGCTTGCGTAAGCTGTAGGTACAATGTTAAAGTTTCATATCTCAGTCGAACAGCCTTTCAGATTTTGTGAGCCGTGACCAGCGTCTGGTAATAGTATAGAAATTTATTGGGTACGTCCCTTTGTCGGGTGCTCTTATTTCGGGGATATTCAAGATTAGGCGGATGCTATAGTGTCAAACGGTCAATATGTTATGTTTTTTGCCTGCAAATTGACCAAAAGCGGCTGTCAATCAAACTACCGGTCGACCAATGAAATCTTTCATTTAGACCAGAAAATAGTTTTAAACTATAACCTTGGTCACCATTTTGGTTAAGCATTTTTGTTGGTTTGGTGAACTAAACGTCGAAACTACAGCTTTTTCAAGCTGCAGTTACGACGTTTAGGTCGCCAACCGACCTACTTTTCCAGTTTTTAGTTACATGCTACTTGCAATAAATTCTGCAAAATATCAACGTTTATTAAAACGAAGCGGTACTTCCTCTTTGAGTCACTGGGCGAGGACTATGGAGTAAATTTGCGGGGCAAGCGATTGGCCAATTAAAGATAAACAAAGAAGTTCCATACTAGAAAATTCACTATTTTGTCAAACTTTTCTAGATCATGTCTTTTTTTAGCTCGGCTGCTTTTTAATGTCAGCCCATTGACTCAGTTGGTAGTTTGCTCGACTTCAAACCTGGAGATCGCGGGCTCGATCCCCGGGTGAGTAAACTAACAAACTAATTGTCATTCTGATGAGACGTTAAGCCGAGGCCTCGTGTGACAGTGCTATCCACCAAACACGTTAAATAACCAGACAGGGCTCTCAACAGTTTTGTCCTGTATCCGTGCACTATCCCACGTAACAACTAAACGTTTTCTTGGGGCGTCGCTGATATGGGCGTGTGCTACAGTAGCGACGCTTGATAAACGGAAATACACACAAAAAAAGTCTAACTATCGTCATCATATTGACGCCATCCTCATTCGTGTTGGTGTTCGCGTAACAAACCATATCCTTTGTCATATCTCGCTATATTTGATATTTCCTTGAAACTTAGCTTGACGATTCACTTTCTCAAGAGCCACCAACCTTATCAAGGACGATAACTCTTTCATCATTTTGTAAGAAATTTGTTCCTTAACAGTTAAGTTTTTTTCTATGACACAGAACCTTCAGCCAGGCGATGGTACCGGCATAGGATACTCTTGTATTTAAACTGCGGAAATAAACACGATTTATAACCCGTTATACGGTATTTCGTCTATTTTCGAATCCAAGGGGTTAAATGCGATGTCATTGCTGTCGGGATTACATCAGAAACGAGAATATCTTGATAAGCTTCTTTTTTACGCCTCCGAATTTCTTTCCGCGACGGACATAAAATCGCGTGTAATATCGGGACTCACATTGTAGATATCCAGGGAATGTACTCTGTTAAGACAAAGTCATAGTACTATTGTAGGTGTTACATCCCTTTGCTGGTCTCCACCCAGGAACTCTATCAAACACTAGTTGTTTCGATCATCGTGAGACCTCTTGGTCTAGCATTGATGCATTTGGATCAGTCATGCGAAAAAATACCTCGTAAGAACTCCTTGTAGTTAAACATTCGAAGGGAAGAATTAATATAGCAGCGTTCATTCAGAGCTCGGATATCCCAAGCAGTCCGGCAAAATCATGCTATTTTTTAGTCGGACCTGGAAGTAGGGTTTAAACTTTTTTTCTTGATTAATTCTTATTGCCCTTCAAGAATCTGACTGATAACACATTGTCATCTTTGAGCATTTTGAAATATTCAAGATGGCAGCTAAGATGACAGCCAAATTTACAAATATTGTTATTTTGACATTGTTACAGCTTTAAGATTTATGTTTTGCTTTTGACCTATTGTTTTGACATTTAACCCAAGTTGTCTGATCAAACAAAAAAGGTTAGAATGATTCTGAAATTAGGATGACTCAAAACCGTAATTATTGCATTGTAGAACATTGCACGTATTGTAGAACATAGCAGTATATATATTTGGAACGATGTATGTATTGTAGAAGAAGTTTCTATTGCTTTCTAGCTTTCAGTTTTAACAATATTGTCTTGTTGTTTATGACATATGCATATGATAAATATAATTTAAGACTTAATTGCAAAGTCATTCCATGTATTTTGTTTGGAGCTGAATAGCAAATTGGACACAAGAATATAGGTAGACGAACATAGTGCTATGATCTGTATTCCAACCTTTTATGAAACACGTCCTCCCCCAAGCTACTTTATATAGGAGATCTAAACTCATTACATCAACATGCGCATACCATACCTGTATAACTTTTACTAGTGAAAGTACAGCAAATTACATATAGTAGTAAATGTATTGATTATTACTGTTAACATGGCTAATATGCCTTTTATGAGCTAGGGTGTACATTAGTTACCATCATGACAGGCATATACCTGCTGGGGATCAAACTAGTTACATCTTTGTTGTAACCGAAAAAACCTATCCACTAGACCATACTAACAAAACCTACAAATCTCCAGCTTGTAAGTCAAATTTTAATTGTTTCTTTGTATCAGTTCATTTTACATATAATGATTCCTTGGCATAAACAAAACACTGTACAACCCAATCGTGCTTTATTACACCCACAAAGCATTGTCAAACATGGTTCTTAAGTATCACGATGATACTTAACCCATTCGAACACAATGGCACTTTTTGACGCCTCCAACGAAAAGCTTTGGAAAACATTGTGGAAAATTAAATTTTCTTCAATTAATTTCTTTATTTTCCGCAATGATTTCTATCCTCTAAAACAAAGATTTTTAAAACTCTATCAGCTTGAAAATATCGTGTGC
Source organism: Fragum fragum (assembly GCA_946902895.1). Taxonomy (NCBI): domain Eukaryota; kingdom Metazoa; phylum Mollusca; class Bivalvia; order Cardiida; family Cardiidae; genus Fragum; species Fragum fragum. The sequence continues at coordinate 20,464,373 of OX336377.1, forward strand.
AGGTAATGGGCTAGTGAGCGACAGAATTTTTTAAGGTGCAAGCTCAAGCCATGGGGTACTGTTTCTTGTAAAAGAATCTGATTTAATTCTTTGCGAAGCCAGCCGAAATCCGTAGGTGACATGTATGGTGGGTCTGAATCTAGAGCATGCTTCCAAACACGAGCCTGATGATGAGCTGTCTTTACTGTGCATGTGTAAAAGCTTCTGTTGAATGTGAAAGAAAGGCAATCTTGGGGACAACTTTTGCAGATTTCCTTACTGATCAATTAATGTATGAAGGGGTTTCAAAGATTCCCGAACAAAATATTGAGAAGAGTTGGGTTTTTTTTAAAAAAGTCGCGAACCTGACACATGCATTGGTCCCCAGTCTTTCATAACAATCATTTTATGTTTGAAGCGGATCTAAAAATTCCTGAGCAAAATATTGAGAAATCTTAAAAGCTTCTAAACTTGCTCGAATACCATACCGACATTACTAAGAAATCTATATTCGTTTTATATCTTTTGAAAGATCGGAGGGCTATGCTCCTAAAACTATCCGTCGTGTATTGACAGTTGCACCGTTCATCAAGCAAATTATGGGTGAGGAAACATGGTGGGGATTCCATCTCCGTAATTTCACAGTTGGACAATACAATCCCTTGGCTTTGAATCGTTGGCGAAGGAAAATTCAAGTAATTGAAATGTTGCATTTATGAAAGAAGAATGTAAGACGTATTTAGGCTGACGAGGGGTCGTCAAATTTCCAAATTGATTGTGTCAAACAACACAGTGAGTCAAAGGAACATCAGCTAGCCAAGTAAGAGCTTCCTAAAATGTTTTTGCTATACATTTTCCTAAAATTAGATAGAAAGTCATTATACTGCTTGTAGACTCTCATCATTACCATTAACCCATTCCCACACAATGAGGCTTTTTGATGCCCCTTAAGAAAAACAACTGGAAAACAATGTTTACAATGAAGAAAGTGCTTGCTACGAGCAATTTCTTCATTTTCCACAATGTTTTTTTGTTTGTTTTTTTGTTTTGTTTGTTTGTTTGTTTGTTTGGGGGGGGGTATCCAGAAAGTTGAAAAATCTGAAATTTCATTAAATTGAAATTGTTGTCTGCAACTCCTTTCTATTTGGCTCAACCTAAATTTTCACCGTCTGGAAATGGGTTAAATAGAAATACAGCAAGAGAAAGCTTATGCCCAAATTTTGGCCATTTTGTCAACCCTTTTGGTCAAACGAGGTAATAAAATCAGTTTCTTAGACTTATTTCCCGGAAGATTTTAAGCATGGCCTTTCCATTAATCAGAATTATTTAAATTTTTAGGCAGTGAAAATCCGGTCGCCTTGCTGGGAGTTGATCAATGTTGATCATTGTGTTCACTGCTATTAAAATCATACACAACAGCGGAAAACTAAAACAAAATTAAATGAGCGTGTAACAAAGAAAATAGGTTTCAAAACAATTTCTATACCATTTTTTAACAAATTCAATTTTGCAAACCATCTTGGACATCATTTTATTTAGTATGATAGGAAATAATGCTGGTTTTTAAACAAATATTCAAACAATCATGTAAATTGTATTGATTCATTAATACAAAACACAAACAGTACATAAACAATATTGGCAGTTTAAACCATATTTTCTATCAAATTTCATATTCTGGCAGCCATCTTGGAAGCATTCTTGAAATAGTAGGCCAAGATCTGTGATAATTACTAATTAGCTAATTTAATGAAATGTTTACAAATAAAAGTAGCCTGAATGCAATGTGGAGGCTACATTTTGACCAACCATTATATCTAGCTGCCATTTTAGACGCCGTCTCGATTTTCTGAAATGCTCAACGATGGCAGGATGTCATCAGTCAGACGACACGATTTTTAACTTGTCCAAATTCAAAGAAGATGCGGACGACAAGTTCATGAATTCTGTAAAGTATTTGTTTCTGGGGTTGAAAACATTGTGGATAACGAAAAAGAAAAATCTTCACTCTCTAGAATGTTTTCTATTATGCATTATCGGTCATTATCGCATATTGTTTATACGACATGTAGAAGAACCTTAAAATGACTTCTATGTTATCACATCACGATCATCAAAGTACTGTAAGCTAGCAAAGCATTGTTTGTTGAGTAATTTTCTTGCCAAAGGTTATCATGATAAATAAACGTGGTTAAAGGAACCGAGGAGTATGCTTTTTGACAGAGTTCTATACAATTTGAATATAGTTCATTCATGCGGTCATACAAATTTTACTATGAGCACGATGTGCTTAGGTGAGTTAAAAAACATAGGAGATTAAGCCGTTAGTAGATTTTGCAATCTTCCTGAAATGCACAAGAACTACTTTTTTATGACGTATGCATTCAATGAATTTCGTGGTTAAGCCTCCTGCGGCAGATAACACTCGTATAACTCTGAAACTCCCTCAATTTTTTGTCTGTTAACTAAATCCAGCAAATCGAAGGCTTTTCTATCTAAAAATCACCGTCTTTGTGGACCCCGTGATCATTAAGCAATTTCCTAGACGTGATTCTTCAAGGCATTGTGGTTCTAGAGTAAAAAAAATCAGATAATTCATTTTTTTATTTTCATTATAATCAGAGTTTTCAAGTTTTTTTCATTTTTATTCTATTTTTAAAGGAGACCATCTAAGGAACTTATCTGTCTTTGGCTGAAGGTGGTCAAGCAGTTTGCGAGCCGGCGCTGACGTATTAAAGGAAGCTGACAAACATCACGAGATGAACAACTGGGCGCCTTGTGCTCAGCTGAGCTGAAAAGTTAATTTGTTTCCTGCAGGTAAAATGTCAATCTTGGGTTCATTAGGCGTAACATTATACCTTAACATACAATATAAACAATGAACATTAAAAATGTAAGTCAAATTAATGTTTTATAATTGTCACGATTAAACTGTTTCCAGAGGATAAAATTTGGACTGGTCCAAATTGAGAGAAGTTTCAGATGGCAATTCCTAGTTTGTGGGATTTAATGATTGTTTGTCTTTTTGGGTAGAAAACATTGTTGATAATGAAGAAATTGTTTGTAACAAGCAATTTCTTCATTTTCCACAATGCTTTCCAAAGCCCTTTTCTGAATAGGCGTAAAAAAGCTTTATTAAGCTTATTTGCATAATGTCATTGATCAATAGGTGGCTCCGCCCATTTACTCCATATGCCACGTCCATTGGCTCTGACAGGAAGTCTCGCTTCGATTTTAAACGGCGTTATTTTACAAAATTTATGACCATTTGCGTGTTACAAAAAAGTGTAGTTGGTTGGCGACCTACACGTCGTAACAAAGGCATTAAATAAGCTCTAGTTAGGATGTTTAAGTCGTGGAACCGACAAAAAAACCTAAACAAAGAAGGCACCTAATGGTGTAGATCAAAACTCATTTCTAACCTCCATGAATGATTTCATTGGTCGACTGGTTATATGATTGACAGGCGCGGTTGGTCAATTGGTCAAATAACGATGACAAAAATGAACAATAAAGCGAAAGGGAACCTCGCGGATATTTCTTAAAACCAATGTTTGAAAAGAAATTGGATCAAGCAGATGTCGACTGGAGATCGCATTCCGAAAATAATGGTATAGTAAGGTATTGGGGCCATTCTAGACTAGAAAATCGCCAAAGAGCTAAAATCGATCGACCCTGGTAAGCCTGCGCAGTTCGTGCAGTCTAAAATAGTCTAAAATAAACGCGACCCCCCCCCACACACACACACATACTCCTCTCCGTTATGACACTGGAAATGTTGACCCCTTTCCTTTATAACACAGAAAACACCCCCAACGGAGGGAACAACCTTGATTTCGGTAAATAAGAATGGTATTTAAAATAATTGTCATTTTAAAATACTTAATAAAATGTGATCTTAATGTACGAATCCGAAAAAAAGGATTTTTATCCCATTCCCTCATAATGCGGCTTTTTGACGTCCCTTTTTGAAGAAAGAAAAGGCTTGGGGAAAACGATTGCAAAAAAACGAAGGAAGTGCTTATAGTAAGCAATATCTTCTTTCCAACAATGTTTTCTACCCACAAAGACAAAGATTTCCAAATAGTTAATTTACATTGTTGTCTGCAAATTCTTTCGATTAAGACCATGTTAAAATTTTGACATCTTGCAATGGGATAGATATATATTTACCGAGTTTGTGTAAAAATAACATTAATGGTAACTATCATAAAATGGTTGAATTGTAACGTCTCACGTGAATAACTTACATTAGAATCATTCCTGTAGTGAATCCGGATTGATATTATTAGAACCTGCTTTATTTTACTCATTTAAACAGTTGGATTACAGTTTAAAAAAATCTTACAAATGATTTGTGAAGAAGGTAGGCTTTTATGATTTGACGCATTAAAAACAGTTGGATTACAAAAAAAACATAGGAATGATTTGTGAAGAAAGCCCCAATCTTCAATCATTGGGCGTCATGGGCTCGATCTCCGGTGGCGGAACAAAGCCTTTCCGACATTTGTCTCTCACCAATGGGTGGATAATCGTGAACCTAAGTGGGATAGCGGCTGAAGACCAGGAAAGGATTTAATGATGGTACTGGTGCGAGACATACTAGGAATCTATTGTTAGGTACTCCAGCCGGCGCGATATGACTAAAAAATTGTATATAGCGGCGTTAAACCCCATTCAAACAAACAAATTATAGAAAAAATACACGTGATTTGTGAAGAAGGTAGGCCTTTGTGGTTTTACGCAATTAGAACAGTTAGATTATAGAAAAAACACACGAATGATTTGTGAAGAAAGTACGCATTTGTCATTTTACGCATTTAGAACAGATTGTTTACTGAATTGAACATAAGAATAATTTGTGACATATGTCTCTCACCAATGGGTGGATAATCGTATACCTAAGTGGGATAGCAGCTAGGAAAGGATGTAATGGTAGCACTGGTGCTAGATATACCAGGAATCCATTGTTAGGTGCTCCAGCCACGCGATATGACTAAAAAATTGTTGTGCAGTGACAAATTGTGTCATTTTGTTACATAATTGATTTTAAATTTCAGACATTATGAGCAAACTCTATATATGTATAAAAAAATAACAAACAACAACAACAACAAAAAAACCATCTTTCAGTAATTTCTCTTAAAAAATTCTTATAAACCTTGTGTAATTTTTGTTACATAATTGATTTTAAATTTCAGAAATTATGAGCAAACTCTGTATATATATATATAAAAAAAAATAACAAACAACAACAACAAAAAAAACATCCTTCAGTAATTTCTTTTAAAAAATTCTTACAAATCGCAGCAAACAGTGTCTTTCAAAGGTATTTCTTAGCCCAGGGCGGATCTTGATTAAGCCGGACATGCCAAATTCCGTAGGTTCTTTGAGACCCTTTGTTGGCAGGAAAACAATCAAACTGTCTTTGATATAAAATGCGATTATTTAGCTAATTGATTTATGGTCGCGACGATCGATTGATTGTTTGGAAAAACTACCGGCGGCTTAGCCTTACAGGTTGACACCGACCAAATATGACACATTCACACCTTTTTGACATGAGAAATCTTACTCGCTTTTTGATTGTCGGCAAAATTTTCATTGGTCGAACTGATATGTAAGGGGGACCCTGATTGGTACGGGTGTCCGACGACCGATCGGATATATTCCGCGTTTTCGCACAGTAATTTCAAACTACATGTGAATTCGTGGAAAATAAACACATCTGTATCTACAGGCTCCTCTTTGTTCTATTTTAGGTAAGTCTGAATTTATGTTATATTGTTTTTGTATGTTGTATGTTTTGTGGTTCGGCTAAATGTTAAAATTATTTGAGATTTCTCGTTCCTTAGTAGAACGCAATAACGCAAATTGCTAATAGGCGGCTAAACTTATACAGAAATTATTTGAAACATAGTGAAAAGAAATGACGTATGTTAAATAGAAACATTGTGACAAAACAAACGTAGTGACATTTTACCTGTTATTGTAATTAATGAAAACTTCGTGAATGTACGATTTTCAAAATAATGATACTTACCTGAATAAATAAAACATTGTGATAAAAGCAAAAGGAAAAAATCGGGAAGGAGCTTACCGTCCGATTTTTTTGTAATTACTTGTGCCTTCTGTAGCTGTCTACGGGTAGAAACCATCTTTTGTCGCAATGTTTGATGAATTATGCAACATTTTGATTTTTTAAACTTAATTTAATATTGGGTTCTTCATAGAAATTAGCAAATAAGAATGTACCAACTGTATAATTGATACTGATCACCTTCGTTCGGTGCTAGTAACATTTTCGGTTAATGAAAATGTCACGATACATTAAACGCAGGCGAAACATAACTTTCATATTGTCGTCGACTGCAACCAGCACCTTTTCCCATATTGAATTTGATTCGTCAAATATCTTTTACATTGTCGTCTTTTTTTAAAATTATGTTTCTCCTGGTTATTTTTAGTTGTCAATTCTATTTGTTTGTAATTTGTAAAGATGTTTAGAAAAAAAAAAAACTACATGTGAATTCGTGGAAAATAAACACATCTGTATCTACAGGCTCCTCTTTGTTCTATTTTAGATCTCGAGAGTGACCCAATATTACGTAACGTTATAACAACATTGCGTAACATTATAAACCCCGAAAATAAAGGCAGAACACTTGGTGGGTATCTAGAAGATTCCAGCCTCCCACCTTAGCAAGCGAGTTAAAAGGGAATGGTATTAACAACGAAGCCCTCTGCCGTAAACATAATTCAGACTCGATCAAGAAGCACCGAGACAACCTCTCCAGGCACCACAGCTAGTACATCAGAATCTTCAGCACCTGTCGCCGTCTCCCAGAGCACGTCATCTCCTCCAACGGTCAGCTGTGCTCACCGAGAAAACGTCATGGCAGCGTCGATAAGGTTAGAGTCTTTTTCCGGGGAATCCGATATAGACCAATTTTTAAGAAGATTTGATCAGTACTGTGTGTGTTTGAACTTGAAAAGTGAGCAAGCTCTTGCTCAACTGTCGTGGCATTTAGATGGGATGGCCAGACTTTACATTGAAAGCCTGCCATCCATACCAACCAGTGTTGACGCGTTGAAAACAGTGCTGACGGACAAATTTAGAAAAACCAAGCCCGTCAATCTGCAGATATTCAGCATGAGGCAGGATAGTAGTGAGAATGCTGAGCAGTTTCTCAGCCGCCTTGAAGTAGAAACTTTTAAGACTAAAATAAGTGAGGAGTTCCAGGTTCAAATTGCGCTCAATGGACTCCATCCAACAGTGAGCTCAGCGATAAGCACACACGCACCGAAGACATTGAACGAAGTACGCCAGCTGGCAAGTCGCCTGACCAATGTTCAATATGCTGCCCCGGTAGCTGCAGCTGCTCCATCTCATCTGGATACCACGATGAGTGTCCTCACGAAAGCTGTCGCGCAACTCACCAGCATATTGCAGGATCAAGGACAGAGACAGACTGAGGCTCAAGCATGCAGGAGATGCGGAGGTAGGTGCACTTCACACAAATATTGTCCTGCACGTAACGCTATTTGCCAAAAATGTGATTTTAAAGGCCATTTTGATTCAATGTGTCAAACATCAAAAGAAAAAATAAGACAGAGGAAAAATCGAGCTCAGCCATCCTCAGCATCCCGAGATCAATCTCGGAATGCTTATGGATCGCAAGCTCAAGGTTTTCAAGTACTGAATGCTTCCAGTTGAAGATTCGCGCCTACCTACGGGAATGAACGTTTCAATCCAGTAGGCGGGCAGAACGGCAGGTCTTTTAAGGAAAATTTTACACAAAATGCTCCTTGCCAAACATTAAAATCTACAAAAAGTGCTGATAATTTAACTGACAGAGTCACTGAAGTAAACGCAAACTTTTCAGTAGACATGATGAAGAATACAGTTTGCGTCTTCGTAAATTCATACAAAATTAATGCTCTCTGTGATACTGGTGCTAATATGTCCTGTGTAAGCAAATCGTTTTTAAACAAAGCTTTCGGCCAAAATAAACCTGAATTCTGTCCTTCGATGTTCAATTCAATTAAAGGTGTAGGTGGTACAATACATCCAGTCTCTGGTTCAATTTCACTTGATGTTAAATTTAAAACAGTAACTTTAGTCCATAACTTCTTAGTAGTTGACGACCTTCACCATTCTTTAATACTAGGTCATGATTTCTTAGACAAATATCATTGCATTGTTGACATTCCTGCGAAAAAACTTAGGATAGCGGATATTGCAGTTTGTAGTTTACGCACTGACCGAGGATATGCTCGCACTATCAAACCAGTCTGCATTAGGGCAAATTCTGAAGTCGTACTTCCGGTTAAGGTGGCACGGGTGTGCTCTAACACGGATGTTCTACTTGACCCATTGCCAAATTTAGCAAATTGCAATATCTTAGGTGCAAAAAGTCTGGTAACAGTGCGAAAAGGAAAGGCTTTTCTTAGGCTAGTAAACCCTACAGAACAAAACATTACTCTTAAGGGAAATAAAGTTTTAGCACTAGTGTCAAGAGTAAATACAGAAAATGTCTTTAGTTTAGAAGAAGATGTTCAAATAGGTGCAGGTGCAAGTAAAATTAATTCTCAAAATCCTTCTAAAATACACATATCGGATGATTCAAGCTTAAACTTTGATTTAAGCAGCACCAATTTGGACAGCAATCAGAAAGATCAATTACTAAATGTACTTAATGAAAACATTGACGTTTTTTCAAAAGGCCCTTATGATCTGGGTAAAACTCATTTACAAACACATGATATAGATACTGGAAATTCAAAGCCAGTGCGCACGCCGTTTTACAAACAAACGCCACATATGCGTAGAAAACAAGAAGAAATGGTATCAGACATGATAGACAGGGGAATACTTAAAGAAAGTAATTCTGATTGGTTTTCGCCTGTTGTCATGGTAAAGAAATCTGATACCAATGAAACTGGTGAATATAGATTTGCAGTAGACTATAGAAAACTTAACAAGATAACCACACCTATAGCATATCCTTTACCCAGACTTTCGGACATGCTTGATGCAATAGGTGAAGCTAACCCACAATACTTTACTTCTTTGGATCTTGGGAAAGCATTTTGGCAAGTCCCCTTAAGTGAGTCAAGCAAGAAAAAGGCAGCTATCATTACACAAACCGGGATTTTCGAGTTCCAGACTATGCCTTTTGGACTTTCTGGGGCCCCCGCTACCTTCCAATCTCTAATGATGAAGGTTTTAAAGGGTGTGGCTTGGAAATTCGCATTGTGTTATGTGGATGATGTGATAATTTTCTCAAGAAACTTTAAGGAACATTTAGAACACATTGATGAAATTCTGAAACGAATTAAAAAAGCAGGCCTTAAATTGTCACCAAATAAATGCAAATTTGCACACCAACAGCTTCATTATTTAGGACATATTTTGAGTCGAAATGGGATTGAAACTGATAAACGAAAGGTGGAGAAAATTCAGAATTTGACACCACCTAAAGATCAAAAAGGAGTCAAAAGTTTGTTAGGTTTAACCAACTATTACAAAAAATTCGTTATTGGTTATAGCAAAATATGTTCACCTCTTTTTGAACTACTTAAAAAGGATAGACCCTTTGTTTGGACACATGAATGTCAAGTAGCATTAGATAAATTAAAAACAGCTCTCACAACTGCCCCAGTTTTAGCTTTCCCAGATATGGATAAACCCTTCATTTTAACTTGTGACGCCTCTAGATCAGGACTAGGCTATATTCTTGGTCAGTTAGACGATCAAGGTAAGGAAAGGGTCATTGAGTACAATGGTAGATCGTTGCAAGCAGCCGAAAAGAATTATTCTGCTACTGAATTAGAATGTTTGGCAATAGTTGAAGGAATCAAAACATTTAAAGCTTATCTATCAACAGGTAGAAAATTTACCATAGTCACTGATCATAAGGCATTGAAAACATTGAACACACTTAATACTTCTACTAATGATAGGATTGCCAGATGGCACATGCTACTGACAGGCTATCGGTATGAAGTCATTTACAGAAAGGGTGAAAATAATAATGCTGATGTTCTTTCAAGAATAACTAATAATCATTGCGATAAAGAAAAATGCCAAACAACTGATTTTAACTCAAAAAGTAGTAAAAACACAGTGAACGAACTTAACAGTACAGAAAACAAAAGTAACAATGTTGAAACATACTCCTTAGATGCTGAAAATACTAATTTCACAAACGTTTTACAGGATAAAACAGAAAACAAGGAATGGTTAGAAGTAACATTTGAATATGAAAATCAAGTAAATGTTTTGTCCATTGAAAATAATCAAAAGGTAGAATCAAACCAAGAAGGCGACCCATCTCAATTTAAGGACTTAATGCAACTTCAAAAGGAGTGTCCGGATTTCAAGCATATTTATGCATATTTAGAAAATGAAACAATACCGGAAGATGAAAAACTCAGAAAGAACTTAGAAATTCAAAAAGAGTACTTTCAGTTGCTTGATGGTATATTAATACACATCTTTCAAAACAGAGCTAAAAAGAAACCAACCGATGAACGTTTCATCATGCAAGTAGCTTTACCAAAATCTTTAAGAGAAAATGTTTTGGAACAGTTCCATGACAACAATGGACACTTTGGAATAAAGAAAATTTTTAGTGCTATCCAAAACAAATATTACTGGCCTCATATGTACCAAGAAATTTTTAATTATATCAGATCTTGTGACAAATGCCAGAGGGTTAACCGAGACCCAAATGCATCATCATTACCTTTAAATCCGCTGCCTGTAGTCGGACCGTTTGAAAGACTCCATATGGATATAATTGGACCTTTGACAAAATCTGAAGAAGGGCATTCTTATATCCTCGTGTGTGTCTGTAGCTTTACTCGATGGGTCGAGGCTTTTCCACTCAAAACCCAGTCGGCTGCAGAAATAGCAAGATTGTTACATGATGAAATTTTCTGTAGGTACGGGGCAAGTAACACAATTGTAACCGATAGAGGAAGAAACTTTTTGTCAAAACTTGTAAACGCTATTTGTGAAATTTACCAAGTTGCAAGACATAAAACTGCAAGCTATCACCCCCAAGCAAATGGCTGTGTTGAAAGGCAAAATGCTACAATAAGCAAAACTATAGCAAAATACGTTCAAAAGGATCAGAAAAATTGGCACAGAGTACTTCCAGTAGTTCTGATGGGGATGCGTTCTCATCCGAACACAGAAACATCTGCCTTTAGTCCGTTTAAAATGTTATTTGGTGCAGAAATGCGCTTGCCTTTTGACACAAGCCTGATTCCAAAGGATACTTTGAAACCAGAAGACAAGGTTATTGTAAGGGAACTTCTGGACACTCTTAAATTGGTCCATGGCATTGCAAAAATAAATACTGAACAAACACAAAAAGAAAGCAAACTTAGACACGATTTGAAAGCCAAAGAGTCTGAGTATAGAATTTTAGAAAAGGTAAATCGAAAAGTCCATAAGCATACGCCCGGCCTTTCTCAAAAATTTGAAGAAAAATGGGATGGCCCTTACTATATTACAGCAAAAGGTCCAAACAATACTTATAGACTTGCAGATTATGAAACCAATAAAATGTCTAAATCATTTGACACTGCCAAAAACTTAAAAAGGTATTATGATCCAGAAGTATATCGGTATGCACTTAAAACTAATTCAGAAAATGAAAACCTACACAATGATACAGAAAATAACAATGAAAATGCTGAACACGAGCAAAAACAAACCGAAAATGACATTTCACATGAAACTGACAATCAGGAAACTAGCAATGAAAATGAAACACCTGAAACTACTACTGAAAATCTACAGAAAATGCCTGAGAATGAAATTATTTCTGAAACGGAAGTGGAAATACAAAATAAACACAATAACGACACACTAAGGTTAAATAAAGAATCAAAGCTATCTCAAAGCAAGGAAGTAACTGATGCAGAGGTTAACAATGAAACCATTCCCAATCCCCAAAATGAAACAAAAGCAAACAACCAACAAACCAAATGGTACAGAGTTAATAGAATTCTAAAACAAAGAAAACGTAACGGTAGAAAGGAATTCCTAGTAGAATGGGAAGATAGTACCTACAGCCCATCGTGGCAAAATGAAGACGATGAGTCACCCGAACTCAAAAGAGTGTTTTATGTAAGACACACAAAAACTGGAAAGAAACGAAAACGCAAGACGTTAAAATATTTCAAAAAAGTTTAATAAATAAATTGCATAATATTGGTTAAGCCTTAAGTACATTTTTGACAAATAAAACGAGTATTAAAATTTTAAAAAAAAGTACCAACATGCGGCAACATTTCGTTCAAAAATTCGTTCAGCTCACGGAAGCTTGCATTGCCTTATTTTCTTAACAATCTGAGTTTGTTTTCGGGAAGGTAGCAAATTGCACGTTGAGCATGGAGAGTTTGTTGGGGATTTCAAAAATACAGAATCTAGTCAAGTCTCTTTACACTTTCAACGAGTGTAACAAACGTTTGTTATCTCAGCTCAATAACAGCGGTGGGTTGTTCGAGAGGAAAAGTGTATGATAGTGCGTGCGAGACAGACTGGGAGTTAGTGGAAAGAATAACCAGCCCTGTTAGGTTGTAATATACTGCAGGTATTGCGACCATGAGGATTTAACAATCGCCTTTTTTTCTATTTCCAGTTGCCTGGAATGGATTTCTGCTGTTTTTGATTTCTCTCGCTTTCTGCGTCAATTTGGCTTCTGGAACAATCCCGCATGAGCTACAGCGATTGAACTATGGTGTTGTATTTGAACCATTAGACCAGATACACCTGGCCACAGAACATTGGATGCATACTTTTGCTATCAAATTACCAGAAGAATTGAATGTCTTAGACATAACAGGTTGTAGCCTTGATAAAAACAAATGTAAAATAGTCAATGACTTACTGCTTGAAATAAATCAAATAAGAAAAGATACGGAACATATTATGAATAACACGATAAATTCAATTATCAGTCTAATCCCTGAAAGGAAATTGACAAAACGTCAGTCAAGAAATCGCAGATCGTTGCTTCCATTCATAGGAAAGATTTCAAAATCATTGTTTGGCACTGCAACATCTGACGACGTTCAAATGTTAGCTAATCACGTCAATGCACTCAATAGATTAACTAAAACGATGGCGCACAGCATGCAACAGCATGACAATAATCTAGCATCCTATATGCATACAATGGACAATCGAGTGTCAAACATAGTTAAGGGTATGAAAGAAAATGAACTTGCTATTGAACACATTCAAGCTCAATTATTTGAATCTTTTAATACACTAGAGCAAACATTTTCAGCTATGAATGTTTTAATCGCAAAACAAATCGAAAAATCACGTGCGTTAGAAAAAAGCTTTTCTGAACTTGTAAAGGGGACATATGATTTAGTTGAAGGTAAATTATCCCCATATTTAATCCCTGTTCACGTAATGCATAACACAATTGCAGATATAGAGGGTATCTTACACCAAAAATTCAATGGTCATCATTTAGTGTATAATCATCCTGATGAAATTTACAAAAACTGTCAATCACTCTACGCTAGGCAAGGTTTGACATTGTATATATCAGTAAAATTTCCAATATCTCCATTTCGCCAGCCATTATCGCTCTATAAGGTTATGTCATTTCCTGTTCCAGTGAACAGTACATCAGATCATGCCACCCAATTACTCGATTTACCAACACTGTTTGCCATTTCACACAATTTAGACTACTACGTTACATTAGAAATGGTTGACTACAACAAGTGTAAATCAGGCAGAATGACTTTATGTAAAGTAAGAAAAACTTTAACACCAATGATTAACCCTAGTTGCACATCCGCCTTATTCAAAGGTAACAAACCTGAGATAAAGAAACAATGTAACTTCAGATTTCTTTTGAATAGTTTATCAGATCTAGAATCTGGCATTCTTCAACTCTCACATACATCAATTTTAGTCTATAATACACCGGCAATGGAATTCGATTGCAAAACATCGAAATCTATGAAGAAAGGTTGTGACTTCTGTATTATGGAAGTTCCATGTGAATGTGCTATAACTACAACAAAACTTTATTTACCACCCCGGTTAACGGCATGTCATAAAAATACAACAAGTACATTGCATCCCGTTAATTTAGCCGTTCTTCAACAATTTTTTAATGACACAGATTTACAAAATATTGAAAGTAATTCTTTATTTGAAAATCCGCTTTCAGTAAAATTACCGCGATTCCAAATATACAAACATGCTATGCAAAATATGATTGTTGATGATAGGAAATCACATTTAAGTCTAGAAAAGATGGCGAAGTCAGCGAAGAATGATGCTATGATTTTCCAGTCTCTAACAGACCCACTTTTATCTGGTGAAATAACAATCGATGATAACTGGCCAAAAACTGATGATATTCTTTTATACTGTACGTCGGCAGTTGCAGCTCTTTGCTTTCTAGCTTTAATTTTAGTTTTTATGAAGTTACGCAAATTAATGATAATTGTGTCTGTTCTTAAAAACTCTTCTACTCAACAAGTTCATGCTTCTACACTACCCTCATTGATCTATAAAACTCCAGGTACAACTCAAGAACCAAGTACATACTTTTGGAACAATCTCGATGTGACTTTAGATCACTACATTCTAACATTGTGCACAATAATAACCATCTTAATAACGTTTATGATCATTAAAAATCTTACTTTGAGATGTAGAACCACTCAAGTTATAGTAGAAATCACAAATGGCATAACATGTGTACAATTTCCTTTATATGACTTGTCTCTATGTCCGAGTTACTGGCAAATTACAGTACCCCAAGACATAACTTGCATTCAGATTCAAGGTCGATGGAAACCCACAATTAGGCTTGAGTGGGACAATTTTCTCATAGAAAACAAACTTAATGGAAAAATTTCGACCGTACCTAGGACTGTACATATCAATATGTTTAAAGCAAGACACCTTAGAAATGTTGTCAAAAATCCATATACAGTTCATTTTTACATCAAACACCAAAATCTTCTCATCCCGAAATATTGAAGAAAAACAAAAAATACTAACGTGCAGTTCAATAGAGTACGAAGTCCACCTATTATACCTTTGTTTATTTGTCTGTTTTAATCTTTTGAATATAATATATGTAACTGTATGTAATATATGTAAATGTCTTATCACTGTCACATGTGTATATTTCAAATTATTTGATGGATTAAACAAGTGTGTTTTTGCCATTTTATTGTACAATGTGATTGTTGATTTGGGTGTTTTGGTTTACATGTAAGGAAAAGCCCTAATATCTTGTCGCTTTATAGGAATAAAGCAAAATAAGGAAGGGGGAATTGTTGTGCAGTGACAAATTGTGTCATTTTGTTACATAATTGATTTTAAATTTCAGACATTATGAGCAAACTCTATATATGTATAAAAAAAATAACAAACAACAACAACAACAAAAAAACCATCTTTCAGTAATTTCTCTTAAAAAATTCTTATAAACCTTGTGTAATTTTTGTTACATAATTGATTTTAAATTTCAGAAATTATGAGCAAACTCTGTATATATATATAAAAAAAATAACAAACAACAACAACAAAAAAAAACATCCTTCAGTAATTTCTTTTAAAAAATTCTTACAAATCGCAGCAAACAGTGTCTTTCAAAGGTATTTCTTAGCCCAGGGCGGATCTTGATTAAGCCGGACATGCCAAATTCCGTAGGTTCTTTGAGACCCTTTGTTGGCAGGAAAACAATCAAACTGTCTTTGATATAAAATGCGATTATTTAGCTAATTGATTTATGGTCGCGACGATCGATTGATTGTTTGGAAAAACTACCGGCGGCTTAGCCTTACAGGTTGACACCGACCAAATATGACACATTCACACCTTTTTGACATGAGAAATCTTACTCGCTTTTTGATTGTCGGCAAAATTTTCATTGGTCGAACTGATATGTAAGGGGGACCCTGATTGGTACGGGTGTCCGACGACCGATCGGATATATTCCGCGTTTTCGCACAGTAATTTCAAACTACATGTGAATTCGTGGAAAATAAACACATCTGTATCTACAGGCTCCTCTTTGTTCTATTTTAGGTAAGTCTGAATTTATGTTATATTGTTTTTGTATGTTGTATGTTTTGTGGTTCGGCTAAATGTTAAAATTATTTGAGATTTCTCGTTCCTTAGTAGAACGCAATAACGCAAATTGCTAATAGGCGGCTAAACTTATACAGAAATTATTTGAAACATAGTGAAAAGAAATGACGTATGTTAAATAGAAACATTGTGACAAAACAAACGTAGTGACATTTTACCTGTTATTGTAATTAATGAAAACTTCGTGAATGTACGATTTTCAAAATAATGATACTTACCTGAATAAATAAAACATTGTGATAAAAGCAAAAGGAAAAAATCGGGAAGGAGCTTACCGTCCGATTTTTTTGTAATTACTTGTGCCTTCTGTAGCTGTCTACGGGTAGAAACCATCTTTTGTCGCAATGTTTGATGAATTATGCAACATTTTGATTTTTTAAACTTAATTTAATATTGGGTTCTTCATAGAAATTAGCAAATAAGAATGTACCAACTGTATAATTGATACTGATCACCTTCGTTCGGTGCTAGTAACATTTTCGGTTAATGAAAATGTCACGATACATTAAACGCAGGCGAAACATAACTTTCATATTGTCGTCGACTGCAACCAGCACCTTTTCCCATATTGAATTTGATTCGTCAAATATCTTTTACATTGTCGTCTTTTTTTAAAATTATGTTTCTCCTGGTTATTTTTAGTTGTCAATTCTATTTGTTTGTAATTTGTAAAGATGTTTAGAAAAAAAAAACTACATGTGAATTCGTGGAAAATAAACACATCTGTATCTACAGGCTCCTCTTTGTTCTATTTTAGATCTCGAGAGTGACCCAATATTACGTAACGTTATAACAACATTGCGTAACATTATAAACCCCGAAAATAAAGGCAGAACACTATTATTAAAGGTGGCGTTAAACCCCACTCAAACAAAAGCAAACATGGATGTCGCAAAAAATTAAATATGGGCATGATTTTAGAAACAGGTAGGCCTTTTTGATTTTACGCATTTAGAATCTTTTGTGTTATAGAAAAAAAAACGTACCAATAATTTGTGAAAAGTTAGGCCTATTTGTTTTTTGCGTAGAGGAACAGTTGCATAACCAAAAAAGAAAAACAAAAATTATTTGCGAGGGACTTGGCCTTTGCGGTTTTGAAAAGTGGCACGACCTGTGAAAAGGGACAATCTAGCCATTTTCTAGCCAGAATGATTGTACAATGATAATGATTGTTGATGTCGACATTCGTCAAGTGTCACAGGGAAAGGAGCCTTATGAAAGTTAATTTTAAATTCCTGGTACCACAATAAAGCCCACAGTTTTCATCGGATTCTGTTCAAACTTTCACAGAATGTTTGTACTATCATAAGAATTGTTTCTTTCCAAATTGGGCCTGATCTGTCTAGTATCAGGGGAAAAGGGGCCTTATGGAATTTTTTTATTTATAATCCTTGTTACCAAGTCTAGAGCTTTCTTCAGATTTTCTTTAAACTTTAAAAGAAAAATTGTACAATAATTACGATTGATGATGTTGACATTAGACCTGATCCGTCATGTATATAATAGGAAAAGGAGCCTTATGAAATTTATTTTTAGCTCGGTTGTTTTCGCTGAAAACCCGAGATATTTTGATAGTCTTGGTGTTGTCGTCGTTGTCGTTGTTGTTGTTGTTGTTGTCGTCGTCGTCGTGCGAAAACTTTGACATTTTGTGATATCTCTGGTTCTACTAAAGGCATTCACTCGAAACTTGGAACACTTGTTCACTATCAAAAGAGCAACCTATACTATCAAGGGGGATAAGTCTAGATGCATTTTCCACTATCCAGCACCCAACAGCCGAGCGTAGGCACCCGTAGGGCGGGGGCACTCTTGTTAAAATCCTTACACCACAATAAATTCAACAGTTTTCATTGGATTCTGTTCAAACTTTCACAGAATGTTTGTACCATCATTAGAATTGGTACCATTACCATAATTTCAAAATTGGGCCTTATCTGTCTAATATCACAGGAAAAGGGGCTGTATGAAATATTATTACCAAATCCTCGTTAACACAAGAATGACCTCAGTCTTTATCTGATTCTCTTCAAACTTTAATAGAATGATTGTACCATCATTTGGATTGTTCCTTTGTAAATTGATCGTGATCTGTTAAGCGACACAAGAGAAGGGGCCTCATGAAAATTTTATTGCAAAAACATCAATATCACAATAAGGTCCTCAGTCTTTAACGTTTTCTTCAAACTATCTATCATTAGGATTGTTCGTTTGTAAATTGGTTCTAATTTGTAAATTTTCACGGGAAAGGGACCTTATAAAAATTTCATTACAAAAAAATCTTGACACAATTCAGTCCACCGGTTTCATTGATTCTCTTTAACCTTTAACAGAATGATTGTACCTTCATTAGAATTGTTCCTTTTGAAATTTGGTTTGTTCTGTAAGGTATCATGGGGAAAGGCGCCCTATGAAAATTTCACTATAAAATCCTTATTAACACAATAAATTCCACAGATTACACTAATTGATTGTACCACCATTACAATTGTTGATTTTGATAGTGGATCTGATACTGCAGGTGTCACATGAAAATGGCCTTATGAAAAACTTTCTTAAATATTCTAGTTAACACAATGATGTCCCTAGATTTCATCGGATTCACTACAAAATTTCAAAGAATGATTGTACAATCATACGGATGGTTCTTCTCAGAATTGGGTACAATCTGTCAAGTTTCATGTACAAAGGGGCCATCGTCTTTTTTTTTTTTTTTTTTTTTTTTTCATTTTATTTTTTAATTATTCTATTTAACACAGTGAAGTCCCCATATTTCATCGGATTCACTTTAAACTGACAATAAAGTACCACAGGAAAAGGGGTTTTGTGAGAACTTGATTGAAATATCTTAGTTAAGACAATACAGTCCACAGTTCTAATCGGATTCTCTTCAAAGATGCAAGGAATAATTGTGGCATAGGAAACACAGGAAAAGGGGCCTGACAGATAATCATTCAAAACATTCTTGTGATGAAGTTAACAATTATTATCAGATTGTCTTTAAAATATCAATCAGGAAAATTGTATGGTCATAAGGAAAGTTCCTTTCGGAAATGAAATGGGTCCATAAGAAAACACAGAGAAAAGGGCCTTATGAAATTTCACTCAAAACAATCCTTTCTACGTGATAAAGTCCACAATTATTATCCGATTCTGGTGAAAATTTCACAGGAAACTTCCTTTTGGAAATGAAGTGGATCTGGCATGAAACACGGAGAAAGAAGCCTTAAGGATTGTTGCTCAAAATAAAATAGGGGGATAGAGTCCAATTTGTTATTTTTATTATTTTTATGCATTCTTCTTTAGGCAATTAGCTTCCTTGGATATCAGATTTCTTGATGAGGATTAGAGCGTCTCAAGCCCTCATGGGCCTCCTGTTTTCAACTCAACTAAGGACAACGTGCTTAAGTATGAGTCGTTGTGGTCGCCCGATATTCGTTGTCGCCGTCGTGATTGTGGGTCTGTCAACAATTCCTTCCTTCTTTACTAACCGTGGCCATAGCGGAGCTTGTAGCGCGTAGGACTCCTAGTCATGGGGTGCCACGTTCCCAGTTGCGGCAGATAACCTTTTCGACATTTGTCTCCCACCAATGGGTAGATAATCGTAAACCTAAATGGGATAGCAGCTGGAGCATAGGAAGGGTGTAGTTGTAGAACTGGTGTGAGAAATTCCGGGAATCCATGGTCAAGTGCTCCAGCTGCCGCGATATTGTTAAAAGTGACATTAAACCCCATTCAATACATCAATCTCCTTCTTCACCAGTGAGGAAATCTGTATAAAACTTATTGTATTGTTCCATGGATAAAGTTCTTCCAAAATTATTCAAATATACGTTTCCACCCTTTACTCCGATTGTTTCATCAACAAAATGGTGAACATAATATACTCTCTAATAATATTCTTCTCTGAAACCGAACTGCAGAGACCTGTGACAGTTTGAATGGAGCACTTGCTTGAGGACCTCTATCTATTTTATTCATATAATGTACTTCTGGTCAAATTTCTGTCCCATCCTAACATACCCTCTTTTAATTCAAAGAAGAAAAACGTTGAAAAGAAAGATTTCATTTTGGTGGTTGTTGTTGATACCAAACAGCCCAGAGCACTTATACTTGGTATGTAGAGTCTTCAAAATCTTTCAAAAAATCCATCTAACAAACAAAATTCCTAGATAATTGGTATTTCGTATGCAGAGTCTCTTAATATATCTGTTCTATTTTTAACTCACCTGAGCACGAAGTGCTATAGATGAGCTATTGTGATCCGTCATCGTCCGGCTCTCCATCCGTCCACCCATCTGTTCTTCCGTCCATTTGTTGGTCCGTTCGTTTACGATTACAAAAAATTATCTCCTCCTAAACTAACCACGAAATTCAACTAAACTTCTCCGAAATGATCCTTAGGTCATGCTCTTTAAAAGTCCATGAAGAACTTTAGTTGCCCTGGCAACCTAGTGTAAAAGCTTAAAAAAATCTTCTCTTCCCAAACCATAAGGCCCAGAGCTTTGATATTTGGTATTAACCACCATCTATTGACCCTCCACCAAAATCCTTCAAAGGGTTACCGTATTTTGAAAATTAGCCCTTTTCGGTGCGATCCCTGTCTTTACATATGAATTAAGAAGGAAATCTTTTAAAATCTTCTTCTCCCAAACCAGAAGACCTAGAGCTTTGATATTTGGTACAAATCATCATCTATTGACCCTCTGCCAAAATACTTCAGAGATTCACTGTAGTCTAAAAGTTAGCCCTTTTCTGTACGCTCCCTGATTTTACCTAGAAATAAAAAAGGAACTCTTTGAAGATTTTCTTCTCCCAAACCATAAGGTTTAGAGCTTTAATATTTTGTATGTATCAATGATATTGACCCTCAATAAAAATGCTTAAAGAATTACCGAACTCTGAAAATAAGCCCTTTTCTGTGTGATCCCTGATTTTAATTAGAATTAAAGTTGATTGATTGCATGGGGTTTTAGGCCACTTTAAAGACTATTCAAGTCATATCGTGGCGGCGGGAGCATTTAACAATAGATTCCTGGTATTTCTCACACCAGTACTACATTTACATCTTTTCTTAGCCTCCAGCTTCAATCCCACTTAGGTTTACGATTATCCATCCATTGGTGAGAGACAAATGTCGGAAAGGATATTTGCCGCCGCCGGGGATCAAACCCTTGACATTCCATGATTGAAGATTGGGAGTCTGATGCGCTACCGACTGCGCTTTGACGGCGGCACACAGATTTAAAGAAGAAAATCTTTGAAAATCTTCTTCTGTCAGACCATAAGGCATAGAGCTTTCATATTTTGTATGTATCATTGTCTATTGATCCTTTACCAAAATAAAGAACGATTTTATTGGTCAACTGGTTATTTCATTGACTGCTACGATTTTTTTTTTCTCTTCTTTTTTTTTCAAACCAAAAAACTTAATTCGTTTTCAAATTATAACTTAATATCGTTATACTTCATGCTTTAGACTTTACTGGCATTTTACATTATTCCGAAAGATATCTGTGTTTCTATATTTTATCTATTTTTCGTCTTCTACTTTTTCATCAAAATTTATGCCAATTATCTTATCTAAGACAGGAGCTAAAAAATTACCGAAAAAATGTCTAATGTGGAGTAAAGAATTTATAAGGTTGATTCAGGCAGGTACATAACTCAAGATTAAAAAATTAACCTTGTGGAAAAAACACGGTTGATTCAACTTGATTAGCCGTAATTGTAAGCAGCATCTCTCCTAAATGTTCTTCGTTAACTCTCAAAAACAGATTTATCAATAATCGTTACCTTTGACAACATCATTAGTGCTAATATCTTTTGTAACTGCATGAAAGCTCTCGATAGTTTCAGCGAGGGGGTATCGACGTTGTATGTTTTGTTGTTTGGGGGTTTTGTTGTTGTTGTTGTTGTTTTAACCATTTTTTCCTGTCATAAGTTTTAATACAATTCAATTCCATCAGATAGATCTTCGAAAAACAGAAAATGTTCCTCGAAACAAAATGTCGTCGGTATAATTCTAAAACCTCGTAAAGCGCTAATGACGAGGTTGTATAATTGACGGGTCGCGTTGGTCATACAGGAGTCCGACCCGGTACCAAATGCGCTATGGCCGCGGCTGTGATAGGGGCATTTGTGAAACATTTTCCTTTTCTAGATTTTAGAGAAATATCAAAGCCCTAACCTATATTTCTTTTAACCCTTTCTGGTCAATACCTGGTTTTCACGTCCCTGTGAATTTATAATTGAGAAAATATTGTAGAAAAAAGAAGAAAATTCTTGTAACAAGCAATTTCTATTTGTTCCACAATATTTTCTACCCTACTGAATGGTTATTTTCAAAATTAAATCCAAAATTAAATTTTAGTCTGCAAAACCTTTGAATTAGGACAAATCTAACATTTTGCAAAACAAGAAGGGGTTAAACCATTCAATTTTAGTTATGTCTATTGAAATAAGAATATAGTTGGGGCCTGCTTGATTGGTGAATATTTAAAATTATCTTGGACCGTCGTAAGTCCCTTTCATCAAAAGACCTTAAAATGTTTTAAATGAAAAGAACAAAGGGAGGGAGAGAGGGATAGAGAAAGTTTCCCCAACAGCACGTGATAAATCATGTCTGCACTTAAATTTGAGTTAACTATATCTTGATTTGTTTGTTTGTTTAAATGGGGTTTTACGCCTCTTTCAACAATCTTTCAGTTATATCGCGGCGGCTGGAGCACCTAACAATGGAACCCTGGTATTTCTCACACCAGTACTACCATTACATCCTTCCTAGCATCCAGCTGCTATCCCACATAGGTCTACGATTATCAACCCATTGATGAGAGACAAATAGTCGGAAAGGATGAGTGCCGCCGACGGGGATCGAACCCGGTACCTCTAGATTGACAGTCCGACGCGCTACCAACCTATATGCCAAACTATACCTTGAAGATGGCAAAATAAAAATACATGGAATCTGAAGAAAGAAAAACGGACGAAGGAGGAAATTAATGCCTTTTTTCATAAGGAAGATAAAAGGGATTAACTCTTGTGGGAGGAGGGCGCTTTCATCGTTGCAATCGACAGAATGGAGGCGAGAGTGAGTTAAGAGGTTGATCGTGTTCGCATTAAGATTAACGGATCGCCGGCCCCGCCAAGGGACTCACCTGGCGTCGCCCAAGATTGGCTACTAAGTTTGACCCATTACCAAACGGCAAAATTTTAGACTGGCCCAAATTGAAAGAAGTTGCAGACAACAATTTAACGTTTATCAAATTTTGGATTTTTTCCACTCTCTGGGAAGAAAACACTGCGGAAAACAAAGAAATTGCTTGTAAGAAGCAATTTCTTCGTTTTCCACAATGTTTTCCAAAACCTTTTTTTTCTTGTGGCGTCTAAGAGCGTCACTGAGTGGGAATGGGTTAACAGTTTATGCTGCAAAAACAATTTAATAAGAAAGCGAGAGAAAGACGCCAAATGAATATAGAAGAAAATAGTCGATAATTTGTGAATTTAAAGGTGTTTGTTTGTAAACAAACACAATTTATCTCCGGTGAAGTATATTTCGGAGGATGTCTCTACAAAACTGTCATTGGTCATAATGTCCAAGTAATTCCGGTTTTTACTACCAGAAGAAATACTGTTATTGAAAACTTTGCGGGGAAAAATTGCTTGTGACATTTCTCACAATATTTTCTACTCTATTTGACATTTATTTTCAAATTTAGTGTTCTCTTCGAAATGTCGTCGGCAACTTCTTTCAGTTTGGACCGGTCTAAAAATAATCCTGTAATGGGTTAACACATTTCATGATTTTTTTTTTTTTTTTTTTTTTATTCACAAAAAATGTGAACATGTACATAATACGCTAATACACGTCATAAAACTGTTGATGTAGAACCGATTTTTCAGATTATACCGTCGTATTAGGTAATAATTCATAGTCCTGAACATGACTTAACCTGCCTTAGGGTTAACAATAAAACAAACGTGACATTCATAAAAAATTCAGGTTTTCGTGATATATGTTATGGTCCCTTTTTTTCCTTTTTGAGTGTTGTAAACGAAAGATAAGATAGTCAATGATGATCTCAACCACTCTCTCTGTCTCTCTATCTCTCTGAGTGTGTGTGTCGCTGTCTCCCTCTCTCTCTCTCGCTCTCTCTGTCTCTGCCTGTCTCCCTGTCTCCCTCTCTCTCCTCTCTCTCCCTCTCTCTCTCTTTCTCTATCTCTCTCTCTGTCCCCTCTCTTTCTCTCTCTATATCTCTCGCTCTATCTATTTATCTATCTACCCCCCCCCGCTTTTTGAGGGATAAAAAAGTTAATTATCATTTCTTAGTTCAGGTTAAATTCTTTTATCTTCTATAATTAATGACAATAGCTGTATTTCTGTCTGTCAATTTTACAGATGCCCAGTTTAAAAGTCAGTTAGACGACGCAAGTAAAAAGAAAGCAAAAGACGAGCTTTTTGAACGGAATGATAAAGACAGAGACTCCGCCGTCCAAAATCTACGAAAATGGGTGTTAGAGCAGTCAGACTGGCTGAAATCTCCAACAGGTATTTATCAACTTCAAACCCAATGATCCCCGGCTTGAAATAAAAATGTATTATTCTAATTAGTTACATGTGTACAATCTGATTTTTATCTTTTATACTCAAAATGCATTTCTTTTGATTTAATAGCATCAAGCGAAAAAAGCAAAAATAATTACAACTTTTAGTATGGGACTATTTTTTAGCGGAAGCATACAAAATATCTTCGTGCTCAAAATTTTGCTCATGGAGGTATGAATACTTTTTTCGGCCCAGTTTTGATAGACGAAACTATTTTTGTTGTTGTTGTAGTTGTTTTACAGATTAGAATTTCCAATTGGGTACTCAGTAAGTAGAAAGATTCTATTCTGGGCTTCAACACATAAAGACTTTAAATAAAAGCCATATCAGAATTTTATTGGTAATTTAATCAGGTGATAGAAATGGATTTCAGATTACGCTTTCCTCCTGCGATTTCTACGGGTGAGAAAATTTAGCCAGCTTGAAGCCAGAACAACTATTGAAAGATATTGGGCGATTAAGGATGATTGGAAAACAGTTTTCCGTGACATGGAAACGACTGACCCTATTTTCCTTGATATCCTAAAAAACGGGTAAGACAAAGCCAAATCAAAGTACTGAAAGTCCTGTAAGCTAGCAAAGCATGGTTTTGTTAAGTAATCTTCTGTGCCAAAGGTCATCATGATAAATAAACGAAATTCAAGTAACTCTTGATTAACCATTACAACATGCCAAAATATTAGCCTGGTTCAAAATCAAAGAAGATGAAAACGACACTTTCAAGTTGGTTGAATTTAAAAAAATCTTTCCCTTGTTGTGTAGAAAATATTGTGGATAATGAAGAAATTGCTTGTTACAAGCAATTTCTTCATTGTCTACAATGTTTTACAAAGCTTTTTTCTTGAGATGCTTAAAAAGCAGAATGGTAGCGCGTAGGATTCCTAGTCATGGGATCACAAGTTCGATACCCGGCGTGAATATTCCTTCCGACATTTGTCTCCTACCATTGGGTGTATAATCGTAAAACCTGCTTGAGACAAGCAGCTGGAGGGTCGGAAAGGATGTAATGGTAGTACTGGTGAGAGAAATACCGGGAGCTCCAGCCTCCGCGATATGACCGAAATACTGTTAAAAGTGGCGTAAAATCAAATTCAATCAATCAATCAAATCGCTTGAAGAAAGAACTAATGTTAGCGAGCGCTTTCTTTAACTTAAACACAAGGCAGTTCTCATATGTGAAAATGCGTGTCCTCCCGAAACATTCATTTGTGCGAGATGCAGGACAAAATCTTATCAAAACTGTAGGCTTATAGCTTTTACAAAGTTTCTGGACTGCACGTAGAATTGTCAAATGTTAATCAACTGAGTAATTGAGATTATTTTTTATCAATCGGAAAGCACTAAATTATTAATCATTCCTTTCCATATTACAGAGAGTAAACAAGTATATGCATCATGTATTTCAGAATGTACCTGGTCCCCAAACAACGTGACAAGGACGGTTGTCGACTTATGATCACAAGACCGGGTATGTCGAACACAAACAAAGAATTAAAGACTACGATCAACAATCATGGAATAATGAGATTATCAATTCTTCAAAATATGACTTCTATCAAAATGTGAAAACCCTGTTAGATATTGAAAGATATATGAACATAGATCAGTCTTATTGTCATAAATATGCATTTTCCCAATGATGGTTTTCTAATTTCTTACCAAACATTGAGACTTTGAGACTGTCTATTCTGTTTCTCACAAAAAGATGTTTATGCTGTAGACGATGAGTATCATATATTTTAGCATGTGCAAAATATCAATAAATAAGAGAGATTTATCTAAAAAGTTTCACTTGGCTTGCTAGCAGAGGAAATTTTTATTCAAACAAATATCATTGCTATTTGTTTGTTTGTTGTTTTCTTTTTGTCGGTGTTTATTGTTTGTTTTTCTTTCTTTTTTTTTTAATATCAATTCATGTATTTCATTTAAAACGGACCATTTCCAATAATGTCGGTGCATTACGAATCACTGCTTTATTGTAATGACTGTATTGTGAGCCGTAGCTATATAATTCAGTTAAGAGATGAAGAGAATATTTTTGTTTTCATAGAGGTATTTACCAAAACATTAATCACACTGTATGAATACGTGAAGCAGATTCTTGCAACAAGCAATAACTTCATTCTACACAATTGTTTCTACCTTGAAAGTTGAAAAAAAACTCTAAAATTTCATAAACTTCAAATTTTAGTCTGCAACTCCTTTCAATTTAGATCCGACCAAAACTGTGCCGTCTGTTTAACCTCTGCGCCTTGAATTTACCATATTTCTTTTTTAATTTTTATATGTCCGTGAAAAAATATATTTATCTCAAAATTATCAAATACAGGGAATCACAAATCTTTAGCAAGGACCCTATCTATGGAAACTTTCGAGTATCTGCGGTCCCATTTTTTTTATATCGGATTGAAAACCTTTGTTACTCATAGCGAAGGAGTATAGTGAATCTCATTCAAATTATACTACATTTAAGAAAGACAACAGACCAACCAAAATGATCCTCAAAATGCTGGTCTATATTAGACGAAAAGTTCACTTCCGGTCTAAATGAACTATTTGATTGGTTGCCTGATTCTTTTATTGACAGCAGCGATTTATCCATTCTTGTTTTCCGATATGTTTTGTGAAAGCTAATACCTAATCACATGCACATGTCATAAGCAAATTCTTCTTTCGTTTACTTCACTTTTCGACACTCTTTCCCTTTCTATGCAATTACGATTGTCGTCTGCAATATCTTTGAATTTGGACAAGTCTGAAATTTAATCGTCAGGTTAAAGGTTTGTCACATCGATAGATTTTACACTTACTTCAATTTCACAGGAAATGTGTCAGTAGAAAAGATCAAGAAAGACTGGGGTATAGAAAACTTGTACAAGTCGATATTCGTCATGATGGAATGGCTTATGATGGACGAGAACTCTCAAGTCAACGGTATCAAGTTCGTCTGGGAATACACCAACCTTACCATGGGCTTTGTCACCCTATTGACAGGTTTCCAAAACAACCAAACTGCAATGAAATTTCAAGATGTAATTGATTTTTTGATTCTCAACCCATTTCCAGACAGTGACGTTTTGAAACGCCCCAAAAGAATAAAAAGCTATGGAAAACATTGTGGAAAATGAAGAAATTGCTTGTCACAAGCAATTTCTGCATTATCCAAACTGTTTTCTATCCCAAAAGTAAACAAAATCCAAAATTTCATAAGCTTTAACCCATTCCCACACAACAAAATTTTAGACTGGTCCAAATTGATAGAAGCTGCAGACGACAATTTAACGTTGATGGAATTTTGAATTTTTTCGACTTTTTGGATAGAAAAAATTGTGGATAATGAAGAAATTGCTTGATACAAGCAATTTCTTCATTTTCCACAATGTTTTCCAAAGTTTTTTTCTTGGGGGCGTAAAAAGGAGGGATTGAGTTGGAATGGGTTAAATTGTCGTTTGCAATTCCTTTCAATTTTGACCATTATAAAACTTTGCCATCTGGTAATGGATTAAACTCCCAGTAACACTTCGTAAATTGATGGATCGCCGGTCCTGTCCTCTGCGAACCGTCACGCTGTTCCATGCCGATATAAAACCGCGTCATTTTGTAATTCCACTTCCACGTAATAAAAAGGTTAAAATTTAATGGTTGTTCAGCGAACTAAACTGTGTAACTTTGTAACTACAGCTTGAGACAGTATAATGCTTAATTTTTACGAGGAATTTCTTCATTATTCCACAATGTTTTCCAACGCTTTTATTCAAACAGTTTCATTGAAAAATAGGGTTTAATACCCATTATCAGACGACAAAATTTAGATAGGTCCAAATTACCAGTATTAGTAGATGAAATTCTAGAAAAAGGATGAAATTACTTGTCACAAACATTTTCTTCTTTTCCCCTTTTTCCACAAAGCTTTAGGAAGCTCTTTTTCCAGGGGTTGGGTTTGGGGTGGCATTAAAAAGCGGGATTGTGTTGGAATAGGTTAACCAAAAGGTTATCTCTACATTGACTGTAATAGAAAAGTAAGTAAGTTCGCTTTTTTAAAGGCCCGATTAAAACCAAGAAAAAAAAACCTTGTACCGTAATTCATGAAATTCGCGGGTTCGTATATGAATGTGATTAGGTTTTTCGTTTCACATCTCCGTGAAAACAAAAATATATTATTTCAATTGCTTATTATTCAATGACATCAATCGAAAAAAATATATTTTGTTAATTTTGATACATTTTTCATCGAACTAATTCGTGCGTAAGCAAAGAAAATAGCTGCGTCCTCAAAATTTTGTTCATGGAGGTATGATTTTTTTTTTTCAACCAATTAGAACGCTCGTTTTTTGATAGTCGAAATTAAAAATTGAATTAAATGAACATGCAAATAAAACAAAAATATTTCAATTCCAGAAATGTATGCCTGCTCGCACTAAGGGAATGTATCTCTACAATGAACCTGTCTTTATTGAAGCGTTATTGATTCTTTTCACGCCGTTTATGTCGAAGAAAATTAAAGATAGGGTAAGTATTTCATTAATTTAATATCGTATTCATGAAGTATATACCGCTGTGCTATATTTTGTTTCCATCTCCGCATAGTATTAATATTATATTCCCGTCGAAGTAAATTTGATGCGGGGAAGGAAAATTACCACGTAACACGATTCATGCCTTGTTCCTGGTGTTACCGCGACGGAAATAAAATCGCGAGTATTAGTGAGAATTTGGAAACGGAAATGAAATACCGCGTAACGGGATATACACTGCGGTTTTAACACAAAATTGTTGTCTCATCCATTATAAAAGACGATCAGTAAAGTCCAAATGTTAAGGACAAACTTATCAATTTATAATTCATAAGGTGAAGAACAAAAGGCTTATCTTTTCCTTAATAAAAAGATATATGGGTGGATGGGATGGGGAAGAAGAGTGGATTTGATCAGATGGATATAGGTTGGGGATGGAGAGGGGATGGGGATGACTTAGATGGTAGATGGGATTGGGATGGGGTCGGACGGGGTGGGATCAAGGGACTTGAGCACCTGACAACGGGTTTCCGGTATTTCTCACACCAGTACTACGCCAACATCCTATCCGAGCCTACCCCACTGTTAAGCACACATTGGTGAGAAACAAAGGACTTTATCTAATGTTAGGAACAATTGGCCCAACACGCTTGCACCGCCCACTTACTATTTTAGTAATGCCCACTGACTCCGACAGGAAGTCACGCTTCAATATATAACGGCGTTATTTTGCTAAATTCATAGCCAATAGCATGTAACAAAATAGCGATGTTATTGGTTGACGACCAAAGCGTCGTAACTGCAGCTCGAGTAAGATTAAGATATGTTTCAAATATTCATTTTCTTTTGTATGTTTCCTTCATATGCATCTGTATATGTTTTTTTGTTTTGTTTTGTTTTGTTTTGTTTTTTCTTCAAATTTATAATTCCATATATGTATGTTTTCTTCCACTGCATATTTCTATATGAATATTTTCTTAACATTTATAGTCTTTAAAGTATGTTTTCTTGCACTCTCTAGATATGAGTTTTGTAAAATATCATTCAAAAATATTTTTCAAGAAATATCGATTTAATCCATTCCTACTCAGTGACCCCTTTTGGCGTCTCTCAAGAAAAAAAATTGGGAAACATTGTGTAAAATAAAGAAATTGCTTTAGCCAGCAAATCCTTTACTTTTCAAAATGTTTTCTACCCAGAAGGTTGAAAAATATCATATTTGATAAACTTTAAAATTTCGTCTGCTACTACTTCCAGTTTGGACCAATCTAAATTTTTGACTTCTGATAATGGGTGAAGTGCACATTAGTAAATCATTTGCTGGTGTTATCTATTTCTTGAAAGATCAAAGCGTTTGGTCAGAACCTACCTGAACTCTATGAAAACGTTGGAACATCTGTCCTACCAGACGAATATCTACCAGACGACCATGCTGGTGCTAGTGCTGGTCCACAGAAACAGATTATAGGTAATATTATTTCATCTACACGAAAAGTCAAAATAAATGTCCTAAAACCATTGATCAAATAATTTAAAACCACTGTATGATGATCAGATTATCTTTAGTCCTTGCAGGTCTTTAGATAAAGTGGTTTTGTCTAGCTGTAATCCCTCAGAGTGGCATCATCAATCGGAGCAACATGCCATGAAAACTTTGGTTACAACGTTTAGGTAGCCTTACAAAGATATTCCCTCTCCTCCTAACCGTTTCCTGTACAAACCCTGATTTTTACGTCCCTGTGATTTTATACTTGAGAATACATTCGGGAAAGGAAGAAATTGCATGTGACACATTGCTTTACACACATTTTTTTTTTTTTTTCTGCCTCGAATGTTGGTTACTTCTCGAATTGCACTCAATTGCAATTGTCGTCTGCAACTTCTCTAAAATTGGACGATACTGAAATTTTGAAAAAACAGGAAAGGGTTAAATCACTACCACGTAAATCCCGAATTTTGCATTGAAGAAGTTCAGCTATGATAAACACTAAGAGAAAGAGAAAATGCTCGTTACAATTAAATTTTCTTTTTCTCCCAATGTTTTCTTCACTGCGGACTCTTGAATGAGTTCAGAAGATTGTCACTAATTTTAGGTTGAATAGACAATATTTCCTGCTCATTCAATCTAAATATTAGTCAATATAGATATCTTGATAGAAACATGAATGAGTTTGGAATTTGGTCACCTAGAGTCAAACTCTAGATCAAATTGACACTTATTTATTTAATGCACCCGCTCGAATAAGATCGGGGGCATATATTTTTTACCTTTGCCCGTCTGTCTGTCCGCTTGCAGTAAACTTAAAGCAAAAACTTAACATTTTACTTTTATTCAAACACCGTTCAAAATACATTTCTCATATTTGAGATATAGGTTCCTTGCAGTGATAGGCATCAGTCGTTTGTATGGTTATTAATAAGTACTCTTTTCAAGGTCAATGTCACTTATAAATGAGCCTGTGCGTGACATTTCCAACAATTTGGCATGTGCGTGACTCACACACATTGAGTACCCTGGACAGCTATTTGGGACAATTAGTATATTCGTTGATTGTTTAAAGATGCTTTGGGTCAGTATCTATCTAGAGAGCGTAGAATGAAGACTCTGATCAGACTGTGCGGATGCACAGGCTGCTCTGAGTCTTTACTTGGCGCACATGTGTAATGGTTGGAAATGTCACGCACATGCTCAAATGTCAATTTAATACATAGACTTGTTCAGGATACATGGCTCATATTTGGGTCATAGGTTCTTTGCATTGATAGACATCAGTTGGTTGT
This sequence comes from Fragum fragum, assembly GCA_946902895.1. Lineage (NCBI taxonomy): Eukaryota > Metazoa > Mollusca > Bivalvia > Cardiida > Cardiidae > Fragum > Fragum fragum. Next base: position 20,496,408 of record OX336377.1, read on the forward strand.
AAGGTTTAGCTAATCCACGAAGATAAGGTCACTTATCAAGGTCATATTTACGAAAAAGGGCTATAACGGGGGCATTGTGTTTTACAAACACATCTATTTCAGTTTCGATGCAATTCAAAATGTTGTCTGAATTATCTTTGAAATTGGGCAAATCTAAGAATAATGAAAGATGTAGGTATATGATAAATGTAATACTTAGTTATGGTACTAATCCAGCATCTCGTATTTGCTTTTCGCTGTGGGGGAACATTTTGTTATTCCACTCGCCCTTTGGTCACGTGAAATATCAAGAATTTCCTCTGATACCCATGGCAAATGCGATGTGTTCTATTGCTATCGTGATATAATATTCACTATATTTATTATATACCTGTAAAAGATATGGATTAAAATTTGGCTATCTAATACAGAAAAAAATCCTTATTCGGCGTGTACATAAAAAACCGTATTCGTCGAGTACCGTTAAACACGGACTACTTTTTTGTGTATTGACAATCGGGTTTTTTCGGAAAGTTGGTTATTTCTTAATCATTTAAGAGAATTTTCTTAATTTCATATCGTAAAAGGTATTTTATAAAAGGACTATTACAACAGTGTGTTTTTCTGGTTGCTGTTATCGTGTTCTCGGATCGTGTGTTGGTATTTTTAATGGATTCGACCTTCGGTGTCATCCAATAAAAATACCTACACACGATTCTCGAACACGATAACAACGAAGGACTCATCCAATAAAAATACCTAAACACGATTCTCGAACACGATAAAACAACTGGAAAAAGACACTGTTGTAATATTCCCATATGATATGATTCCTGTTATTTCTAATCTTCTGTTTTTAAAATTATTCTATTAGTAATGATGAACTAATTGACGAAATCGCTGGCCCGCCCACTTACTTCTTTGGCCACACCCATTGACTCCAACAGGAAGTCCCGCTTCGATTTATAAAGGCGTTAGTTTACAAATTTTATAGCCAGTAGCATGTAACAAAAAGTAGAATAGTTGGTTAGCGACCTAAACGTAGTAACGACGTTAATGTCCCCAAAGCAACAAAAAAAAATAACAAAAATGGCGATTAATGTCGTAGTTCAAAACTCATTTTTGTCAATGAATGATTTCATTGGACGACTGGTTATTTGATTTGCAGTCGCGATTGGTCAATTCATTCGTGGCTTACAAAAAAAGTATCTATTGTTTCGTGAACTGGTCATAAAAAGCCAGAGGGGTTGTTAGCTGTTTGCCTATATATTTGTACAAGTAGTTTGATTGGTAAAAAAAAAAAAAAAAGAAAGTCCATCCGAGAAAAACCCCAGGCGGACATTATTAATGGATGAGCTGTACTTACGACGTTTGATAGCCCACCGACAACATTCCTGTAGGTTAATACCATACTGTTTCTTCTGTTGTTTCAGAGGATATGATAGCGGATCTGACGTCACCAAAGACAAGAGATTACCTTAAAGAAATATCTTCAACTAAATATTACGCCGATTTAAAGAAAAAGCCACAGGAAGACGAAGTGGCTTCTTTCAGGAAGTTAAATGTGGATTAAATTAACCCTTGTCATGCTGATCCCGGAATATTCCTACTTTGACAATGAGTTTGGTAGGTGAATAGGCTAAGATCAGCCTGCACAGACGTGCAGTCTGATCTTAGCCTAAATTACCTGCTTATTGTTGCTGTTTTGAGAGAGATCTTTAAACACAATATCGATCTAATTATGTCAAAGTTTTCAAATGTAATAAAAAGAGGAAAAATATTCAGAAGGACGTATGTCAGCAAAGAGAAACACTAGACGTAATGCGGCCTCTCTCATTGTATGAAAAGTTTGTCTCTAACCCATACGGCTGTGACGTCTTATAAGGTTTACCTTTTACCAGACGACAAACTTTTAAATTTGTCAAAATCGAAAAAAAGGTGCAGACGACTTTTCGAAGTGTGTATTTGGAAAGTAAGTGCCAATTCGGGTAGAAAACAATGAGAGAAAGGGGGATATTTCTTGTTACAAGCAATCTCTACTTTTCCAACAAAGTTTTCTCTAACTAAATTTATTCAAGGCTTCAAAAGGCTGGATTGTGTTGTAATGGGTTAGATAGGCTAATAACACTGAATAGCATATATTAGACAAAACTTTGTTAAGAAAATCGCGATCAAGTTAGCGTAAGGATTGGTGTTGATTCAGGTTTGAACTTTCGTGAAAAAGGATTATATGGTGTAATATAACGTGGATTGGTCTAAGTTAAGATTGGTACTTTCGTGAAAAAAACTGTTAAATGGTAACTTTTGCTTAACAAACAAATTTTTGTGTGGATTTTGTAACGTTAAGACTTTTTCCGTTTTCATACTCCCATCTACAATGTAGAGAAATTATATTTTTTCACCAATTGACAAAATGAGGCTGCCAATCATATAACAAGTCGACAAATAAAATCATTTATTTACACAAAAAATAGTTTTGAACTCCGATATTGGTCGTCATTTTTGTTAACCTTTTTTGTTGGTTTGATGACTTAAACGTCGAAACTACAGCTTTTTCAAACTGAAGTTACAACGTCTATAGGTCGAAAACCAACCATTTTACTTTTTATTACATGCTATTGGCTGTAGACGTTGCAAAATAACGCATTAAAAAATCGAAGCGAGACTTACTGTCGAAGTCATTGGGCGTGGTCAACGGAGTAAGTGGGCGGGGGCCAGCGATTGGTCAATTCTGTCTGTCCACCCTCATCCGTCATTCCGTGCTCTTATTCTAATTGATCTTCCACCATGAAACTACGTGCACTTATTGCAAACGGTTCGAGGAAGTGCTCTTTTGTTTTTGATTCGCGTAGGTCAAAGGTCAAGGTCACAAATGAACTTTGATTGAAAATCGTTTCCATGCTCTGGCTCATTAGCCATTTGACCTAGGACTTTGAAACGTCATAAATACCGTATCCATGAACCAAGGATGTGCCCTATAGTTTTTGGGTAACGTAGGTCAAAGGTCAACTGAGTGACAAAAAGATGGTTGTTGAAGTAAGGCCGCTTTGCGACAATTATAGTTATTGTGGTTGTTTTTAAATAAAGCAACATTTTGATTATTTCTTTTTGAGAATGTGTAACGATTGATGTCTTAAATAAATTAATGTGTGTGTATTCGTGTGCATTATTTGTCATGATTAATTTCTTTTTGAGAATGTGTAACGATTGGTGTCTTAAATAAATTAATGTGTGTGTATTCGTGTGCATTATTTGTCATGATTAAATTCTTTTTGAGAATGTGTAACGATTGATGTCTTAAATAAGTTAATGTGTGTATATTCGTGTGCATTATTTGTCATGATTAAATTCTTTTTGAGAATGTGAAACGATTGATGTCTTAAATAAATTAATGTGTGTGTATTCGTGTGCATTATTTGTCATGATTAAATTCTTTTTGAGAATGTGTAACGATTGATGTCTTAAATAAATTATTGTGTGAGTATTTGTGTGCATTATTTGTCATGATTAAATTCTTTTTGAGAATGTGTAACGATTGATGTCTTAAATAAATTAATGTGTGTGTATTCGTGTGCATTATTTGTCATGATTAACCCATTCCAACACAGCAAAATTTTAGACTGGTCCAAATTAAAAGAAGCCGCAGACGACAATTTCAAGTTGATGGAATTTTGAATGTTTGCGTCTTTTTGGATAGAAAACATTGTGGATAATGAAGAAATTGCTTGATACAAGCAGTTTCTTCATTTTCCACAATGTTTTCCAAAGTTTTTTTTCTTGAGGGGCGTAAAGAGGAGGGATTGAGTGGGAATGGGTTAACCAGTCCAAGATGCACTAAACATAATTTTACACAAACAGCCGTAGTCTCCAAATAAAGATTTATTTCAGTATCATGTCCATTCAATTTAACCAAATTCTTAAACTAAGAGTTCGGTCTGGCCATTTAACTTCTTTATGTAATTCGGGTTAGGATCACACACTTTTGTTTTATAGCGAATAGTTATAAAATGAGATGGGAAGATGCGCGCAGCTACGGGTTAAAAACTGATTTCCAAGAACGTCCACGAGTTATTACACATTTGCGCACACGTACATGTACATAATTATTATGTGTATAACTGCACATTAAAGATTAAATTTCGGCCCAATAATTTACAAGTTTTCAAACTGAAGAGAGAACGCTACTGCTTTTCAAACAGAGATGCCTCCCAAAGTATCCATGGTGAAATGGCAAAAGGGCAAAATCCCTATTCCTTCATCCAGGCTGTGACCCCCACCAGACGATGTAGAAGAGCTATTCCAAATGAAAAAAAAACAACAACGACAGCAATTCCTTTCTCCTTTGTATATAGGACAACGATCCGGTTTACAACCCCCCTTTTGTACTACTACGCTTTACCCCTTTCCAGTTTTCAAAATTTTAGACTTGTCCAATTTGAAAGAAGTTGCAGGCGACAATTTAAAGGTGTGTGTGATTTGAAAAGTAATTAACCTACAGGGTAGAAAGTATTGTATGAAAAGAAGAAATAGCTTGTTCCCACAATACTTTCTCAAGTATAAAATAATAGCGACGTAAAATCTCGTGTTTGTACAGGAAAAGGTTTCAATACCTCAAAAGCGTATGCGGTCTAGTGGTAAAACGATAGCCTCCAGTGCACTAGGTCCCTGGTTGGATCCCACTTTTCTCCAGTTCTGTGTTAAGACTTTAAACTGGAGCCTTGTCCCCACATGACCTTAGTTTTTCACTAATTAACAGCCGAAAACCTGAAACCTCGGTAGATTGTGTAAAACCCGAGTCGCACTGCATCTACTGAATCCTTTCTGTTTTGTTGTTGATTTAAGCTATTGTGATCGCCAAATCTTCGGCGCTGTGCGTCTGTCAAAAATGTCTTTAAAAGAATTATCCTCCAGAACCAATGGACCAATCTTGGCACGAATTTTCCTTGTGTGAAGCTCTTTAAAATAGTTGAAATAATTGATATAATTGAAATTCATCCTTAACTCTGATTGTCATGGAAAAAAAACAACAGAAGATCAAGAGCGTTCGCATGTAGCACATCCTAGGGGACATCTATCACGTTTGTTCAAATGATGCCCCTTGGGTCATAATTGAACCCGACCTGGCGCACACTATTTTACATTTACGCTACTAAAGCTTGAATAAGCTATAGTTGTGACGTTTACGTCGATAAACCAAAAAAATGCTTCGCAAAAACTTTGGCCAATGTCAGAATTTTCCAGGCTTCGCGAAAAATATGTTTACACATTCCAACTCAATGACGCTTTTAGACGCCCCAAAGAAAATCCTATCAAAACATATGTAATCGCATAGACACGAGACGAAATCGTGGATTTAAACAAATTTTTATCATATCGTACCAATTCACGGGAAGTCCTAAAAGATCTTGATGACTCTCATCGCGGTGGATGTTAGGCGAACATGTCGAAGAAATTCCAACATCAACTTCGATTTACTAATCGTTGCATTCGTAACAGAACGAATGACAGTGGGAAAGTAGCAGAAGGTCTAAAATATGAAGCTTTAGAGCATGGTATTTTTTCTGGTTACTTGGAATTTAAACAAACAGACCTTTATGCCACGGACATGGATGTCCCTCAATTATAACTAATTTTCTTAAGCGTATGGCATTCCCTGACATAGAACTTAGAGTTTTCTGAAAGGTCAGCATGTGTCCTTCGACTGTCATCTTGACCTTGAACCCTTTTCATTTGAGGCTTGAACTCGTCATGGGTTACGCATGGCACTGGATTTCGAAATTGCTTTCACTTGATACTGAAAATTGTCTTGCGTTGATTCATGTAATCCTAATAACTGTCTGATATTATCAAGCGTGACCCCGAAATGCTCTGTAACAAGACTTTCTTTGAGACACGCTGGTCGCGTCTAGAATAGAAAAGTTAGTAATATCACTTGCTTAGATGACGTCAGGAGGACGTTTATGTTGACCAAGGGCCTGAAGCTCGGAAACGTACTCGATCATACAGATCTTGTTTCATCTGACCACTTGTTTTTATAAAGGAATTTACGGTGCTCCTTAATGCGGCCACTTAAACGTCGAACATAAGTACATGCGACAATGTCACATGTGAATACATACGGCATCATCACGTGTCTCCAATTATATATTTACGATATTTTAAAACCCTCGTGAGAAAACGAAGGCGAAATTTATCGTCTTAAATATCGTATTGTCGTCTTGAATATTACATCTTTAAAAATACATATTCATTTATCCGTGACCGGGTCGAGAATTTTGTAAAATTTTGAATCTGTCTACATCACACAAGGTGAAATTTACATCGGCACCGTCAATAACGGTGTAACGGTGTATCGATTGATTTTACTCCGTTAGAATATTAGGTCTAAGGGAAGTAAATCATTTTCCATAGACGACCATTATAACATATTCGCTTATAGCTCAGTCCAAGAGTTTGCGAGAATGACCAGACCTACTTTAAATTGAAGAACATCCATTCATACATCCAAAAAAATAAATTTCAGTATGGCATGATCCCTTTTCTCTATGACTTTTGACCCCATTTTTGAGATGACCCTCCCTGTACAGCTGTTTCTACGGGCATTTCAAAAAAAGGAACCCACTTTTAAAACCCGCTAGTAAATTGCCAAAATGATTCAAAACCGTCCTTTTTGACTTCGTATTTGTTCAACGGAACATAAAAGGTCTTGAAAAAAACATTGATTTTGACCAATCAGAGGCCACCTTGATCTTGTGTTGATATGAACCGGAGTTTCCCTATACTTACCTGACAGATGACGGGAAAATGATTTACTTCCCTTAGACCATTAGAACAAATGTTTCCCGGTCTTGATGTAAAATTCTACTCGTTCAAATTAGACTCATGCGACATTTTCAAACCCTTGCTTTGTTGTCCAGTCACTGATGGCTTAATATCGATATTCTCTACGTACACTGTATATCATATAATATTAGAGAGGGAAAGAGTAGGTGAGTGTGATAGAGAGAAAAAGAGAGAGGGGGCTTGTAGGGCATTGTCCCTGAAGGAAAATTTGATGGTTTTCACGGCTGGGGGCTTATTAATACTATTCTAAGATTGCTGATAACTTAAAGAATATCTCCCTCTCTAAACTCCCCCATGACGTATGTATGTATACAAATCGACAGGACATATAAAACTTGTATAATAATACTCCTTATTAGATCAAACAGTACTAATTTACGTAAATGATTTGAATAGCGTCTAGCTGGTATAAAGTAAGAGGTACTTACATAGAACGGTGTTATGATAAATTCTTCAAAAAAATATAACAGCGTCAAAATTCAGCGATAATAACAACAAAATCAATGCTCAATCATGTACCGATTACACCGATTACAATGCTGACAGTGCTGGTGGCCCGAGTGGTATTCCGTAGCTAAGTTAACAAGGACCCGCTTTAAAAAGTGTGTTCTTCTCCTTACGTTCAGGTACAATAAACTTGCTACATGTAAATGTTAGTCAATTAACCCTAATAACTTGAGGTGTTCATAATTTCTGTTTTCCCTAATGCAATCAGCTATTCGCAATTTGCCTTTCAAAACGTCGTAACTACAGTTTGAATAAACGGTAGTTACAAGGTATTGGTAACAATCGATGAGCTTTTTTTAACTAATACTCAGATATACAATATTGGATTATTCAGTCAGGCCTCGATTGATAAGCTGATCTGTTCTTGAGTTCGATATTTTTTCAAAAGGACGAAATGGCTACCCAAGCAGGTATGTAAAACTATTACTTTTTTAAAATAAATAATACTATGAATTATTTTTCGACTGGTTGACCAATCGCAGCTGTCAATCAAAGAATCAATCAATCAATCTAATAATTCATTTAGAGCGGAAGTGAACTTTGAGTTCCGACATATATTTTTTCCGATTTCCGATTTTCTCTCTTTTTTTGGGGGGGGACGAATTAAAAGTCATAATTACAGTTTATACAAGCTGTAGCTACGCCGTTCAGGTCGCCGACCAACCTTTTTACTGTCTTGTTACATGTTCCTGATTATAAATTTTGCAAATTAAGGCTTTTTAATTTCAAAACGGAACTTCCTGTTGGAGTTTTGAGGGCACGACCAGCGGGGTCAGTGTGCGGGACCAGCTATCCATTATTAAGTATATGTACACAAAGACTCATATCAGCCGCACGGGAATAAAAAAGGATTAAAAACGCTGCGAAATATATATAAATCTCTTCTCTCCAACTTTTTTTATAATTTTTAAATGATAGGCGGATATTCTAGGAAATCAATACTATCTTCACTTAGTTCGGTTAGTTCACTCGGTAACGAATCCTCGGATCCTGAATAAGAGTCCCGGCAAGCATTCCTTCCAACATTTGGAGTAAGTCATCGTGACTAATGTCATTTGTCTCTCGTCTTAGGTCGAATAAATAGAGAGTCATAGTTGAAGGAGCAGATTCGTCGGTGCGTAAGCAAAATGTCGTTACTAAAGCTTTAATAAAGTGTTGTTACGTCATTTTGCTCGCGCACCGACGAGTTGGGGTAACAAATATCTGTAAGTCATTGTGTGGTGCACCAGCTGTCGCTAATTGACAAATTTTTCGTTGAAAATGGCGTTAAACACCGTACAAACAATTAAACAAAACCAGGTTTTCTTTAACCCTTTCAAACAAAATCCCTCTTAAGTATAAGATTTTGTCGTCTGGTTATTGGTAAACGAGCATGGATATCTATATATCGAGACTTTCCAATGTCTTATTTTTACTCACATGCGATATTGGCGGATCGGGGTTGCCAAACAAAAAATCGATAGACCGGTAGGGAACATTGAACTCTGACATTGGTCGACATTTATGCCAAACATCTTTTGCTAGATAACGCCGTTTAATATCTAAGTCGATCTTCTTATCGGAGCTCAGTGGGCGGAGCCAGTGATCCGACAATTGTTGGAACTTTTAACTCGAACTCATTTGGGAGTCTTAACTTAGAATGCTATATTGCTATAACTTGGGGGGGGGGGGGAGTAAACTACATACATGTACAAAATATATGTCATTATCTCAAAAACTCCGCCATGGATGAGTAGCGATAAGGGGAACGCACGAATAAACATTGTATAGTCTTGCAAGATTAACCCGAGACAGCTATATTCATTATCATCGGTAGACCAAACACTCATACATATATATTTTTTTTAAATTGTAGTTATGAAGTTTTGGTCATCCAAAGAGAATACGTAATGACCAGACTCAGTCCGATCTTGTTTGTTTTTTTTTTTTTTTTTCATTTATTAATTTCTTTATTTATTTTTATTTTTTTGTTTTTGTTTGTTTGTTGTGTTGTTGTTTTGTTGTTTTTTAAGTTTACACGTATATCAATGAACAGAACCGGTCACTGAAGATTAATTCATCTCTGATAAATCTTGTATTATATTTTGACACACATTATTCACTTTCTTTCGGGGTCAGCCCCATTATTTAACTGGTACGTACCACTGTCAACTTTAACAAAGCTTCGTTTAAATCAACGTTTGCATCAGTCTAGCCCAATAGCTCAGTTAATAGAGCACTCGACTTCAAAATCGGTATCGCGGGGCGATCCCCGGGCGATGTTAAACCGACGCCCCGTGTGACGATGCTGCCTATTGTGCACGTTAAAGAACCAGGCGGAGCTCTCAGCAGTTTCGTTCTGTATCCTTGCCCTATCCCTCGTTAAAACTAGCTGTCTAAAGGGGGCGTCACTCATATTGACAAATTTGACGATAAAGAAACACACATTTCTACATGACACTTCACGTCTCAGTCTGAAATTCAAGATTCAGGTGAACGTTGCGGGAACTCTAATAAAGATAAGAGAGCACGTAAATTCGTTGATTAAACTTGATTAGCACTAATCATAAAGGCATCTCCTAAAAGTTCTTCCTTTTCCAATTAGCTTTATAAGACAGGTGAACCCGTCATGTGAAAAGAAAATGTCTCGATTATCTGTACTACTAAAATAAAATGAAAAATATTTCATATAGAAACGCTGTGGCAAATGCATCTTTCAGCTCATACTTTAAACATTGAAAGCGGATGCCATAGAAAAATATTGCAGAAATGAAAGGACTTTTTCACTTTGTAAACTTATTAATAATCAAATAGAAGATGAATTTATTTTTTCTGAATCTGTTAGGCTTACAGAGAATTAAGAAATTTATACATGTATATGTAAAATTGCTTTTCTGAGAGGCCAAGTATAATAGATTAATTGAAAATATTGAATTCAGAAAACATTAGAATTCTAAATGGAATTTGTATTCAATTATAAAGGCAAACGAAAATGAAAGAAAATTTATCACCTGAATAAAGATGCACCAGTTGGGAATTAATCAGGAAAGCAAATACTTAGATATGTGCATCTTCTTTAAAAATAATAATGAGAACTCTGCGATATTCATTATTTCCACATTTACATTATGAATTATATTGCTAACTATGTTGATACCTATGTATGTTGGTTGAATGTATAATGTTTGTATATCGACGATGAACCATGCGTGTTCAAGTCGTTATCTTGAACAAATTTCAGTTCTGTTCTGTTCTGCAATATGAAAAGTGACTCGTATGTTGAAAAGGACCTTCTAGGGAGTGCGAAAATTATCGAAACAGGTTGGAATGCGAAATATTTCGCTTTTGCCAGATGTTCATGCCCCCGCCATGTAATTACCTCTATCTGTGTGTGAGTATGTACGTGGCTGTGTGTACAAAATAAGAGCAATTATCTGACTACACTTAACCCTTGTCATGCTGCATAAATTACCTTACTGAATTGCTGTCAAATCAAAGTGTTGAAAGCACTGATAGATCTTGTTGTTCAAAAATCAATAATTCTTTTAGAAATCAACCTCATAAACAACTCGGGAAAGGTAAAGTATGAGCAGGAGGTGTAGACTAAGATCAGTCTGCACAAACGTGCAGTCTGATCTTAGTCTACAACTCCTGCCAAACCGGAATATTCCGGGTTCAGCATGACAAGTGTTAAATTTGGAACTTGTAAGTTGTTATAACATATTATTATCCCAATATCGTACATACATGTAGAGTAAATAGAGGAATTTGTATTGTTTTGTATTGTAATGTATTATGTGGGGGCAGTACGTAGAGTTCCTTTCGGTTCTCCCACGTTCAAGATCACAACTGAAGGCCATGCGACAAGCACTTAAGCGGGTCCAATTGTGACTGTGACACATTTCTAGTCTGAATTTACAAGTTTCATTCTATCTCAATATAGGTTTATTTTTCGAAACACTATCACAAATAACCGTGAATTTTCAAGCAAGTAGAATCGATGGGTTTTAGTGTGTTAATTGTAAGCATTTGCTTCCCAGTCGATTTAGAATAAATAGGTTTAACCCTTTCCTGTTTTTAGAAATTTCGACTTGTCCAATTCGATAGAAGTAGCAGGTGACAACTGAAAGTGTGTGCAATTGAAAGGTAACCAACCTACAGGGTAGAAAATATTGTGGAAAAAGAAGAAAATGCTTGATACAAGCAATTTCTTCTTTTCATACAATGTTTTCTCAAATAAAAAATAGCAGGAACTTAAAAACAAGGGATTGTACAGTAAAGGGTTAAACCACGACTATCTCTGACTGGCCTCTGCTAGGTCTGTGTTTTAAGGATGGAAAAAACCGGGAGGTCCACTTTCGGCTAAAAGGTCACCAATATTTTGAAAATGTGTCCCACCGAATATAAGTTAATAAAAGTCTTTTAATTCTTTTTATTATTATTATAAGTTGTTATTTTTCTTACATTATTCGACTCTTATATCGTAATCAGATATTTGGTTAATCATCACCATTCAAATAACCACATTTATTTCTAGCTCGGCTGTTATTTCAGGCGTGAAGAGATAGTTCCTTTTATATGGCGATTCACGTTTAATACATTCCAACACAAGCCCTCCTTTTAACTCCCACCAAAAAAAGCTTTGGAAAACATTGCTGAAAATGAAGAAATTGCTTGTATCAAGCAATTTCTTCATTTTCCGCAATGTTTCCTAACCAAAAAGACGAAAAACATTAAAATTGCACAAACTTGAAATTTTCGTCCGCAGCTTCTGTCAATTCGGAACCGTCTAAAATCTTGTTTTGTGGGAATGGAGTAATATTAAACTTCGTAGCCCAGGTGCGCAATCTTTGCACGCGATTACAAACCGTGAATTAAAAGATCGCTGGTCACGCCCACTTATCTCCAACAAGGTAGTTTGACTGAGATATCAAACCATTTTAGTTTGCAAAATATATGGTCAGGGGCTCACAGAAACAAATAGTAAATCGGTGGTAGGAGCATTAAACGTCTTAACTAAAGCTACGACAAAGAGGTCAACATTGGCTGAATTAATGATCCGATTGGTCAGTCGATTTTTGATTTACAGCGGCGATTCGTCAGTTAGTCAAATACGCTTCGGCCACATATAATAGACATAGACATAGTTTATTCAGTATCTAAGGCCATCGGCCCAAGATACAACCAAAAATGTTAACAACAAGAGTAACAAATTTCAAACAACTGAAAAATGTTAATTTCATTCTGTTTGAAGATTACAGTTTAGAGACATATTGATTAGTTAAGACTGATCATATAGCATACGAGTATTTTTTTAATACTGCCTAGACGAGTACGGTTTTTCCTCGGGGGTGGGGGTGTTCGATTGTTTGTTTTGTTTTTCCGTACCGTCCCTGCCCCGTTTGATACATCCACATTTACTTCGCGTAAAAATTGTTTTCATTTAACTGCTGGTGTAGAACGGATTTTTATCAAAGATAGCGACATGTTTAATAATTCATAGTAATTAAAATGACTTTTCTTGCCTGAGGGTTATTGATACGACCGAAGTGACATTTAATAAAAAATAGATGCGGTTATAGATTTGTTTTCTTCGTCACCACCTGGTGCTTAAAAAAGAAAATTGTTAATTGGTCTATTTGTATGAATCAGACGGTATTGACACCACTGTCAAGACTTTATGACAAGCAGCATGTAGCAAAATTGTAGTATAGTTGATTGACGGCCTAAATGTCGTAACTATAGTTTGAATAAGCTGGCGGCCAATTTTTCAGATCAAAGTTTGTGTCTGATCTAAATGAATAATTTCATTGGTCGACTGGTTATTTGATTGACAGTCATGGACACACAGTCAATATTCCTTTTGGTGTTCGTAAACAACAATCTGAGATTTGCTATTAGGTCTTCAAATCAAACATAAACATCAATCTGAGATTATCCTTTAGATCTTGAAATAGAAACCTCGTGGTTACACAAACAATGTTTTATTTGGTATCTTAAACATTAATTTGAGATAAGCCTTTAGATCTTGAAATCGAAATCTCATGGATACGCAACCAATGTTCTATTAGGTGATTATAAAATGTAAACATCAATCTGAGATCGGCCTTTAGATCTTGAAATTGAAACATCATGGATACAGAATAATTTCATTTATTTATTTATTTTCATGGCCGTTAAAAGCATCCCAATATTGGCCTTCATATCTAAAATCTAGATATTATGAATACACAGCCGATGTTGTTGACCATAAGCTGCCTTCTAATAGAAAGGTTTACAAGTCCGGTGTTTATTTGTTTTGTTGTTGTTTTTACAGTTGCTTTTTTCTGTTCTGTTTTTTTATCATACAAGCAACTACTAATCTAAGATTTATTTTTCGATCGAGAAATTTACACCCCTTGGGACAAACGGCCAAATCTACTTTTCTGACTGTAAACTTCGATATAAGACTAATATTTTGGTTTAGAAATCTAAACCTTTTGGAAATATATCCAATATTCTTTTGCTTGACTATAAGTGTCAATTTGTAACCTGAGTTTAGATATTCTATACAAAGAGCAAGGTAATATTACCACAGCAGATTTTACGTTTGCGGATGATAGCCTATCAGTGGATTTTAGTCGAAGATCTCGAATAAAGCCAAATTTGTCCAAGATTTTGAGATTATAGAAATCTAATGATAAAATATTTCAACACTTCCATCAAATAATATACATACATCTTTGAATTTTACAGATGCCCAGTTTAAATGTCAATTGGACGAAACGAGTAAAAAGAAAGCAAAAGACGAGCTATTTGAAAGGAATGATAAAGACAGAGACTCCGCCGTACAAAATCTACGAAAATGGGTGTTAGACCAGTCAGACTGGCTGAAATCTCCAACAGGTATTTCACGTTATGTATCTAGACATCTTTTTTTGTATAATACACTAACAATCGTTGAATGTGCGAGTATTTTGCGTGGTCAGCGTAAAACTATTGGAGTTACCTATACATTTATAAACACAAATTATAATATTGGGATAAATACGCATTTTTCTTTGATACTAAAGTGTTGGTTATACTCAAGCGGCAGTAGAATCAATTAGAATCCCAGTCACATCTCTGAAATTTACAGACGAAGAGAATATTTTGTTTTCATTGAGGTATGAAACAAAAAAACATTATCACACTATATGGAGCAAACATACAAAATCCTAGTTTTTTTCATGTGGATATGAAACAAGTTTTTCAGCCAATAAGAGTGAAACTATTGTCATAGACGAAACTTAAAATTGAATTAGTATTTTTTAAAGTGTAGCCTTCCCTATATACGAGATTTATTCAAAGTGGGCATTTTTCTCGGTACCGTAACAAAATCGATGAAGTTGAAATTCTAGGTTTGGTCCGTGCGTTGCTACTCTTGTTTCCGTAACAACAACAATTTCATCAACTACATAAGAACTATTTTTATATATAATTAATTAATAAATTAATTTTTGTTTCGTCTATCAAAAAAACGAGCGTTCTGATTGGTCGAAAAATTTTATTCATAACTCCATGAACAAAATTTTGAGCACGCAGCGATTTTGTATGCTTACGCGTATTCATTCAGTGTGATTAGGTTTTTCGGTTCATACCTCCATGAAGACAAAAATATTCTCTTCATCTCTTAAATCATAATAATGCCTTGTGATGAACAAGTTTGAAATTATTTCCGTTCAGAAAAGGTTTGCATATCTGAAAGCAAATGCCTCCTATCTAATGAATGATAAACGCGCTTGTCAGAAATTTTCCACAATATATAATTATTATATAGTTAAGAACATTGCGTAATTAGCAAAGAGAATAGTTTTGAAATGAAATGAGAGTGATGAATAAATTTTAAACGAAATGTGCGTTTTAAAATGGAATCAACAATTAACTACATTTACAAATTATTATTATTTTTCTCTTTTGAATCGGACGGAAAAAGACATACGTGTATTTTTGTTCCAGATTATGCCTTTCTCTTGCGATTTCTGCGAGTAAGAAAGTTCAGCCAACTTGAGGCTAGAGTTACAATAGAAAGATACTGGGCGATAAAGGATGACTGGAAGTCAGTTTTTCGTGATATGGACACAAAAGATCCCATTTTTCTTGATATTTTAAACAGCGGGTAAGATTAAATTGGTGCTGTTGAATTAGAACGTTATTCAAATACAAACTAGATGCTACAAAAGAAGCCTTTTATTAGATTCTCGGCTAGCAAAGCGTCAGCTTTGTTAATCCTTTCCTGTTTTGCAAAATTTTAGACCTGCACAAAATCAAAGGATTTGCAGACGACAATATGAAATCGATTTCATTTGAAAAATAATCATTCAATAGGGTAGAAAATGTTGTGGAAAATGAAGAAGCTTAACCACTAAATCAATAAATGCCTACGCAATGAAAAAATAGTTATTATGAATTTCAGTAATCCTGCAAAGTCTGCCTTCAAGTTCATCTCATAGGTATTTTTAGCCCTCTTGAGCATATTGTGTTCAAAATAAGGCTGACCAAAGTCTTCACTAATGGCACAGCTTTGTATGGCGACATGATTTAATTTTATTCAAATTGTAGAGAACTCTTTAAAAAGTATGCTATTCAACCCATTCAGACCCAATCCCGCTTTTTAATCATTTCAATAGAAAAGCTTTGGAAAACATTGTGTACTATGAAGAAACTGCCTGTAACAAGCGATTTTTTCAATGTTCACAAGGTTTCTACCCTACAGGGCAAACATTTTCTGAATTCCACCAACTTAACATTATCGCCAGCATTATCCTGTTGTAATGAGTTAACTCCGGGGTTACTGGTTAACCTCGATTATTAAGCATGATAACCTCTGACAAAGAATATTACTTAACAAAACCATGCTTTACTAGCTTGCGGTAGTTTCAGTACATAGTTATAATACATACACATTGCATATTCCCTATAAGCAGTACATTCACTAGACAAGCATGGATTTTCCATAATGTGAGCTAAATTGTATTTAACTATTTCCTGTTCAATCCTTGGTTTTTACGTCCCTGTGATTTTATGATTGAAAATATATTGCTTGTAACAAGCAATTTCTTCTTTTCCGTCATATTTTCTACCCTACTGAATAGTTATTTTTCAATTTACATCCACTTTAAATTTTCATCTGCAAAACCTTTGAATTTGGGCAGGTCTATAAATTTGGAAAAAATGAAAGGGTTAAATTTTGACCAAAGACTTATTTGAAATCCAAAAACACTATAGAGTATTGATATACCATATTCAGCAACACTTATGCATCTTATTTATAATTTTGAAGTTTGTTAGTTTTATTGTTAGTTTTATTGTTTGTTTGTTAATCCAAACTCATTCTTCAAAATAGCAAAATTTCGATTAAACAAGTTAGGAATTTAGGAAACTGGAGAACAAAAACGTATTTTTTTCGAAATATGGTGCCTTTAATTAATTAAAATTGGAGATTAAAAAATTCGATAATTGGTTGTCTATAATTTTCAATTCATTTTAATTAAAGGATGAAAAGCACATACAGCTTGGTCTTAATACAGAAGAATCATGCCTACATAGCTAACGTGAAAAGATACCGATTCAAAGAAGAACATATGAAATGATATTGATATTTTATCAATCGCTTGCCATGCCCATTTACCCCGTCCGCCCCGCTCCGTTGACTGCAAGTCCCCCTTCAGTTTTCAATGGACTTATTTTGCAAAATTTGTGACAACTAGCATGTAAGAAAAAAGTGAAATGGTTGGTCGGCGACCTGAACGTCGTAACTACAACTTGAATGAGCTGTAGTTTCTAAACCAAAACAATGGTAACAAAAATGGCGGCCAATGTTGGAGTTCAAAGCTCAATTTAGGGCTGAATGAAAGATTTGATTGGTCGATTGATTCCTTGATTGACTGCCGCGATCTGTCAAGTGAATGGGTGAATTTCCTAGTAAACACAAGTTGGTATCAAAAGTCATCAATTCAGAATAAATCCATTACTTTATAATAATTTCAGAATGTTCTTAATCCCCAAACAACGTGACAAGGACGGTTGTAGAATCCTTATCGGAAGACCAGGTACATATATGTTAACCCTTGTCATGCTAAACCAGAAATAGTTCTGCTTTGTCAGGTGGTGTTTTCTGAGATCAGACTGCACAAATGTGCAGTATGATCTCAGTCAACACCTCCTGATTGACATTTCTATGTGACAGTTGTGAATTATATAACTGTCAATCGGCTACAATATCAGAACTTTGCAGTGTTTGCAGTCATTTTATTCTGATGCAGTTCTGAAAAAAATCTTAAAAGGAATATACGGAATGTAAATATCTAAACAATGTAACAATTTGTTCAGATAGAAAAGGCTTAGAACTTAACTTTTGTCATGCTGTATAAATTACCTTACTGAACTGCTGTCAAATCAAAGGACTGAAAGCACTGATAGAACTTGTTGTTCAAAAATTTATATTTCTTAAAGAAATCAACTTCATAAACAACTCTGATAGGAACAGTACAAGCAGGAGATGTAGACTAAGATCAGCCTGCACATAAGTGCAGTCTGATCTTAGTCTACACCTCCTGCCAAAACCGGAATAATGGACGGTCTCCGATAGAAAGTTCTATTTTGATATTTTGGAAAAAAAATCGTGGACAGTAACATGTAAAAAAGGAGTAAAGACCTTAGTAGGAGACCTAAACGCCATAACTACAGTTTGTTATGGCGTAAAGTTCTCAAAGTCAACAAAAATGCTTCATAAAATGTCGACCAATATCAGAGGTCAAAGTTCACCTCCGCCAGTAAATAAATAATTATAGTGTTTGAGGTCCGACGTGAGTAGATTGTACATTGTACCCCATACCTGTTTCACCCGTGTTTTCCCTCTGTAAATGAACTGTTTTTTATTCGTTGAAGAACTTATTTCATTAAATAACATTATTCATCAGAAAAATAGATCGTCTGGAAATCCCATCAAGCTCGTACATCTATTGTTTATAGGAATCTGCAGTAATCATCTTTTTGAAGCCGTGCGTCTCTTTGTCCGTAGGTCAGCGATACAACATACACTAGACATTATAGTCAATGTTTCGTCTGTAAAACCTCTTTAAAGTATGACCTACGGCCCTGGAGTGATATTGAGCCGTTGAATATTTTTGGTGTCTGTGGTCGAGACGTGGTGACCGTGGTCGAGAGGTAGAGCGTCGGCTTCCCGATCAAGAGGTCCTGAGTTCGATTCCCGGGAGCGGCTATCGATCTTGGTTCTAACATTGGCCCACACTTTCGGCGCGAATACTGGCGCATTTTCCAGGAAGCAGAATCGAGAGGGATTACCCTAAGTTGGAGGAACTTGTTTCCCAATCGATGTAAAATAAATAGGTTTAAATGGAATAACTCTTTTTATATTACACAGCTGATATAATTATGCAAATGAATTCTTAACCTATTGTAAACGCCTTTTCGTTACCACCAAAGTTGATCCCATTACGTATTGTCATTACGTCATCTTACAAACAGCGATATATGTTTCGCGGAATATTATATGTCGATAAATTCTTAGCCTATTTAATGTTAAGTGATTTGTTTTAAAGAGATGAAGAGAATATTTTTTGTGAAGCGGATTCATACATTGTGTGATTAGGTTTTTCGATTCATACCTCCATGAAAACAAAAAAACATATCTTTATTCTTATAATTTAATAGCATCGAGCGAAAAAACCAAAAGCTTTACAAATTTTGATACCTTTTTGAATGGGACTATTTTGTGCGGAAGCATACAAAATCACTGCGTGGTCAAAATTTTGTTCATGGAGTTATGAATATTTTTTTTCGACTAATCAGAACGCCCGTTTTTGATAGACGAAACTAAAAATTAAATTATAGAAAAAAAATGTAATATTACAAATAGATTATATAAATAGATTATCAAATTTCTCGTTTTTACCTGATTGTAGATGACTCGTTTCATAGATTTTATATCCCATGACCAATTGAGCAATCGCAAGCACTACCAACTGATTCCCTAGGCCCCGCCCATTTACTCCGACAGGAAGTTCTGCTTTAATTTTAAACGGTGTTATTTTTCAAAATATATGGCCAGTAGCATGTAACAAAAAAGTAAAATTGTTGGTTGGCGATCTAAACGTCGTAACTACAGCTTGAATAAGCTGTAGTTACGACGTTTATGTCGCCAAACATACAAAAAGGTTAACAAAAATGGCGGCCAATGTCGGAGTTGAAAGCTCTGGTCCGGGATGAATAAATGATTTTATCTGTCGGTTGATCGCTTGATTGACAGTTGCGATTGTTCAATAATTCAATATCCTCTGATTATATAGGATTTTTATTATATCCGTTTATGTCGCCAAACATACAAAAAGGTTAACAAAAATGGCGGCCAATGTCGGAGTTGAAAGCTCTGGTCCGGGATGAATAAATGATTTTATCTGTCGGTTGATCGCTTGATTGACAGTTGCGATTGTTCAATAATTCAATATCCTCTGATTATATAGGATTTTTATTATATCCCAGGTTGTGTGTCAGTAGAAAGGATCAAGAAAGACTGGGGCGTCGACAATACATACAAGTCGATCATTATTCTGATGGAATGGTTGATGATGGACGAAAACTCCCAGGTCAATGGCATCAAGTTTATCTGGGAATATACCAACCTTACCATGGGTTTTGTGACTTTATTGACGGGGTTTCAGAACAATCAAACGGCAATGAAATTTCAAGATGTAAGTATTGTTTCATCCTTTTATGCTAGGGTGTTGAATTCATTTACTGGGTTTATCCGATCTGAGTTGTTGTTGTTGTTGTTGTACAACAAGAGAATCTGGAAAAAGTAAAGAAATCTCTGACTTTAGTGCTGCTCTTGTGGTAATTGTATCAATACACAAAAGCAATTCAGGACAAAATAAACGAAAGTGGTTGCAGAGGATAGTTCTAATTTCGTTAGAAATAAGTACAGCGTAGAATAGAACAAGTTTAGAGAAAAGGTGTGAAAGAGCAATTTCTCGTTTTTTTTTTTTTTTTTTTTTTTTTATTGTTTTCATTCGCTAAATTTCTTCAGTACGTCAAGAATTTCAGATTATGTCGCGGGTTAGATATCATTTTTATGACAAAGCATTTCGTCGGTTTAATTCTTAAACATCGGAACTACAGCTTTATTAAAGATATACTTACGAGGTTTGGGTAGAACAGCGACGATTTCTGAAAAATTGCGTTATCGATACCCCAGTAAAACATGTGAAAATTTTACTGTCAACTTGTCAATGGACAATAGGCAAAAGGTATATTCCCACAACATTGTTTGCCCGAGTTTCATTTTTTCGGCTTCGGAAAATATAATTCCAGATAACCTTATATGTTATTTAAAATCGAATTTCAGGTGACACATCTCAAATTTTGTTACATCTTGTTTTCGTTACAAAAAAATGAAAGATAATGCCTAATCATTCAAATATCATTTCCAGGCGACAAACTTTTAGATAGGTCCAGACTCAAAGAGTTGCAAACGACATTTTAAAAGTGGTCGAATTTTTAATTTATGTATCGGATAGAGAATAAATCATTGTGGAAAAAGAAGAAATTGCTGGTTATCAGCAATGATACTTATCCCACTCAAGTCTTCTGAAAACATTGTGAAGAATGAAGAGATTGCTTGTTGTCATTATTCACAATATTTTCTATCCCAAAAACAGAGAGAGCGTTTAAAAAAATTGTGAACTTAAATTATCATCTGCAACTTCTCTGAATATGAACCAGTCTATTTTTCTTCTTGTGTGGTAATCGGTTAGTTAGCGCTCATGTTAAAGTGTGAAAGTGCCACGTACAGGCAAAAATTGTGATTTTTTTTACTTTGAGACATGACAAGGAGATTCATTAATATCCTTAAAAACAAAATACTATCGAACCTGTGTAATAGAACCACCTCTAGGACTGACCATAATCTGTCCCTAAACCCATTACTGCAATTGTTTTTTAGACTGGTTCAGGTTGAATGAAAATGCAGACGTACGTTTAATATTTATGGATATCTTTATAAGTTAGTGACTTTGAAAGGTTCATAGATATACACTTTCAATTGAAGCCTGCCAATTGTTGGTTACTTGCACAGAAAAACCCGCATACGCTAAATGATATGAAAATTATTGCTAAAGTAATCTGTCTTAAGAACGAAAAGTTTCAGTGTTTAAAGTGCAAGCAATATACCGACGATAATCTCGGTCACTTATTATTTGACTGTACAGACCAAGAAGTATTTATAGCAAAACAAGAATATTCATTTTTTATAAAGAACTATGTTTCGATTGATCTACACAATTATCTGAGCAATATTGATCATGAGCTTCTTTTTGGCATCTGCTTTGTGTCTCAGATGCAAGGATTGAAAACTATCTTGATGCGGAAGGATACATGAGGTTTATGAATGCAAACGCCCGTCTATTGAAAAAGATTATGTTTGACCATAAATATTTTGCCTACCAGAGCTGATTTGTTTCGTTTTCGCTGGATCATCTCTACGTAGACAAGATAGATTATCTGTAAATACTCAATTTTCACTTAAAGAATTCAGTATACATTATAAATGGGATGGTTGGTTGATTGATGTATGATTGAATTCTTCTAGTAGTTAAAAGTAAGCTTACCGATTCGTTCATTCAATCATTCACTCATTCATCCATTCACCAATTTATTCATTCATTTTTTTTCATTCATTCATTCACTCAAGCATTCGTTCGCTCTCTTTTTCATTTGTTCGTTCATTCATTCATTATTTTTTCTTTCACTAATACATCCATTCTTCTTCATTCTTCTACCCCCTGATCTTCTTTTTATACTTTTTCTTCTTCTTTTTCCATTCTTCTTTACCTCTCATTCTCTACCTTTCCTTATTTTGTATTAATATTGTTTCTTTGTAGCAAGTATATTTGTTAAAATTGTATTATTATGTAGCTCTTCAGAAAATGGAGGAATAAAAGGTATAATAATAATAATGGATAGGAAAGATTGTTTGAAATGAAGAAATTGATTGTTACAAGCAATTACTTCATTTCCAACAATGTTTTCCTAACCTTCCCTTCTTGAGGGGCGTCAAAAAGTTTGTTTGTGAGGGATGGTTTATAGAGGTTGCTGTTTAATCGTGGTTTATGTCTCAGAGGCATCATATTATCTCTATATTCCCTTCCAGAAATGCATGCCTGCCCGCAGCAAGGGAATGTACCTCTACAAAGAGCCGGTCTTCATTGAAGCGCTGCTGATTCTATTCACGCCATTTATGTCGAAAAAGATGAAAGACAGAGTAAGTGTGAAATTGCATTTTTGTTCGATTAGGATTTTTACTCCGCTTGTAACAATATTTCAAATTATATCACAGCGAGGCTCATAATATCGTGCAATTTCCTCGTAGATTATGATTTGATGATTTCAGAAAAAGAAAAACATCAAAATTTATCAAAATAATAATCTCACTGCTTTAGTAGATTTAGCCGCGATTTCGTCCATTACGCGCACTTAAACGTCATCAACTTGCATGTAATAAACACGAGAATTAGCGCACTTTAGAAATGTTCTATAAAAGGTTAACATTCATCCTTTTTTGCATTAACCCTTTTCCGACTTTTTGAAATTTAGACTGGTCGAAATTGAAAGAGGTTGTAGATAACAATGAGAATTGGATGCAATTTGAAATTAAGCCATCCTATGTGGTAAAAAATATTTTGGGAAAAGGAGAAATTGCTTGTGACAAGCAATTTCTTTTTTTCCACAATGTTTTCTCAAGTATAAAAGCAGTCGCGTAAAATTACGTGTTTGTACAGGAGAGGATTCAACGTATAGAATAATCGCTTATCTTTCCAAGTAAAATTGGTATATTTTTCATTTCGTGATTAATTAAAGCATATTTTGACTCATGGCCCAATATAGCTTTTGATTTCCACACAATTAAATATAAATCGATTTTAAACAGGAATAAACGTTACATCGATTGGCGAGGAAAATATCGTAAAAAGAATTTTTTTCAATATGTATTTACGACATTTTTCTCGCCAAACGACGAATCATCTTCTAATTATTCACAGATCAAAGCCTTTGGCCAGAACCTCCCAGAGTTGTATGATCATGTAGGGAAATCTGCCCTACCTGACGAATATCTACCAGACGATCATACGGGGCCTAGTGCAGGCCCAGAAAAACAGATTCTAGGTAAATGTTAGAGCATCCATTGTTTTCTATATAAATCAAAGTACTGAAAATACTGTAAGCTAGCGAAGCATGGTTTTATTGAGTAATCTTTTTTGTTAAAGGTTATCATAATTATGTGGAATTTAGAAAAACTTTGCCTCGAAGTTAAAAAACAGTGTGGACAATGTAGAAATTGCTTGTTGCAAGCAATTTCTTCATTGTCCACAATGTTTTCCAAAGTAATTTTCTAGAGATGACTCAAAACCACGATTGGTCGGGATTGGGTTAAATAACATGCTACTGAAGGAGTTGTCAAAAATTTGAATAAAGTTCATTTTTGTGGCCATAAAAAACAGTGGCAGAGATTGCAATATACCTGAAATACACAAGAACTACTTTTATGGAGTAGGCATTCAATGGATTTAGTACTTAAGCCTCCAGTGGCAGTTTGCACTCGTTGAACTCTGAGAAGACCTCTAAATTTTGTCTGTTAACTAAAGCTATCAGCTTGCTATAAACGTTTCGCCAGGTTTTAGCTCGGATATTTCCGGCTATTTCCTTGTTTTCATTGGTGTTGTCGTCGTCATCTTTGTGGATAAAAAGGAAAGTTTTTGATATATCTACTGTTTCAAAAACATTCACTTTGGGGTATTTTCACCAACAAAGGAGCAACCTTTACTATCAAGGGAGATAACTTTTAATCCATTTTTGTGCGAATTATGCACTTTCCCGACCTAGATATTATCACCCACTCATTGCTAAGCACAAGGCACCTAAACACTGTGCTTTTATTCATTATTTCTTATCTAAATACTGAAATACGGGCACAATTAAGTTTTCTCAAAACTAGGAAAAACATTTGCTTATTTTGCTTAATAAGTTATAAGAAATAATGAGAATATTTTGAACCTTAAGAATCAACTACATTTAGGAATAGAGAGAAACATTTTTATGGAGGTATAAAACGAAAAAAATAATCACTTTTTATGAATACGCGAATAATCTAATGAAATCAAGCGAAAAAACAAATATTTAGCAAATTTTGATACATTTTCTATGGAACCATTTTGTGCGCAAGCATACAAAATATCTGCGCACTCAAAAGTTTATTCATAGAGGTATGAATGTTTTGTTGTTGGTTTTTTTGTTATTTTTGGGGTGTTTTTTTTTTTTTTTTTTTTTTTTTCTTTGTTTGTTGTTGTTTTTTTTTTTTTGGCCGATCAGAACGCTCGTTTTTGATAGATGAACATAACAATCAAATTATTAATAAATTAATCCACTTATCACATATTCATACAGCGTAATTGATTTTTTGATTTCATGCCTCGTTGAAAATAAAAACGTTCTCCCCGTTTCTTATTAAAAAAAGCACATTCGCTCCTAAGTACTAATATCTAGTATTATTATATACCCATAAAAGATATGGAGTAAAACCTGACTGTCAAATACAACTCGGCAGAAAAAAATCAATATTCGGCGTGTAGCAAAAAACCGTATTCGTCGAGTACCGTTAAACACTGACTTCTTTTTTGTGTATTGACGTTCCGGGGTTTTCGGAAAGTTGGTTATTTCTTAGCCATTTAAGAGAATTTTCTTAATGTTATTTCCTAAAAGGTATATGATAAAAGGAATATTACAACAGTGTGTTTTTCTATTTGTTGTTATCGTGTTCTCGAATCGTGTGTTGGTATTTTATTGGATTCGACCTTCGGTCTCATCCAATAAAAAATACCTACACACGATTCTCGAACACGATAACAACGCATAGAAAAAGAAACTGTGGTAATATTCCCTATGTCCATTCTTAAGAAAAATCTTCTAGACACATGAACCCTGGTTACTCTGAATAAAAGTTCTTTTCAGAACCGAATGAAAAACAAAGGGCTAAAAGCACCGGAAGTACGAATTGTGGGTCAATATCCATTCTAAAAAATTAAATTTCCTCAAAAAATCTGACTTGAAAGGAAGAAACAGGTTGTGTAGACTGAGGTCAAACCGCACATATGTGCAGGCTGATCTCTGTCTATACTCCCTATAAAAACAGGAATATTCCGGGTTCAGCATGACAAAGTGAACCTGTGTATCTGCACAGTAGATTTACAAAGTCTGATCAGAGTCTTCACTGTGTTGCTGTCGATGCTTCTAAAGTTCTTCACTTAACTAACATGAAAATTTTGTTGAACAGCCACACAAAAGCTCGTGAAATTTCCTTATCCTAAAATAACACACAAATAAAAGATATAAACCATTGATGCAGTTTTGTTGTTTCAGAGGATATGATAGCCGATCTGACGTCACCAAAGACAAGAGATTACCTCAAAGAAATATCTTCAACCAAATATTACGCGGATTTAAAGAAGAAACCCCAGGATGACGAAGTAGCTTCTTTTAGGAAGTTGAACGTGGATTAAATAATGTACATTATATTTTCTACCGCCCGCGGCCATTCTGCAGTGGTAGCGCATAGGAGTCCTCGTCAAGGGGTCCCGGGTTCGATCCTTTCCGAAATATGTCTCCCATCAATAGGTGGATAATCGTAAACCTAAGCAGGATGAGCAGCTGGAGGCTCGGAAAGAATATTGTGGTAGTACTGATGTGAGAAATACCAGGAACCTATGGTCAGGTGCTCCAGGTGAAAAACTGTTAAAAGTGGCGTCAAACCCCATTCAATTATATTGTTTACCATTGATTGACCTGCATAAAAATACACTTGTATCTTTCATCCGGCTTTTAAGCATTGGATTTTTCGGATCATACATATATGAAAACAAAAATTTTCTCTTCTTTTCTTATAGTTTAATGACATCAAGTGAAAAAAAGGCAAATATATAAGTAAGCATACTACAAAACTGCTGGGTGCTCAACATTTTTTCATGGAAGTATGAATAGCTTTTTTCGGCCAATCAGAAGACTCGTTTCTGATAGACAAAACTAAAAATTAAATCATTCTTTTGTGAAGCAAACATTTCAAAAAAAGTCTTGATAAGAATCTTTAAGTTAGTAAGTGCTTATCCCCCTTTTCCCCTCAGTCCCAAAAGGTAGATTTAATTATTAAATGTATTGATTTGTTGTTAGTAATTATATTCTACTTATCTATTGTGAACTGATATTGAATTGTCTTTTATTTGCTTTCTTTTTAATTTTTATTTCTTATTAAAGCGTTTGTATATAACACTTGTTTCTTTTTCGTTTTCTGTCCTTTCTTTCAATTGAATCAATGGACCAATCAAATCATTCATTCAGCCTGTAATTAAGATTTGAACTCCGACATTCGACCTTTTATATGAAACATGTTTTGCTGGTTTTGCGACTTAAACGAGGTTACTACAATTTATTCAAGTTGTACTGACGACGTTTAGATCAAAGAACAACTCGTTGATAGCCAGCCTAAATGTCGTAACTACAGATTTTACTATATAAGGTTACGACGTTTAAGTCAACCATTAACGAACAACCTCATGTGAATTTTTAGGGACAATATTTCATTTCCGTCTAATTTCATATTCCAATTATTCAATCGATAGGCGCTAAACCAAAAAAAAGGGTAAACAAAATGGCCGCAAATGTCTGAGTTGAATGCTCAGGTCCGGGTTGGTTGAATTATTTTTTTCGTCGGTTTTATCGGGTTTATCGATAGGAGTAATGAGAAGGCGATATAACTAAAAATCTGGAACATCAGTTCAACAGAATATTTCAATAAATTACCTTTAGCAGTATTATGTTTTACGTCTATGAGTAAATCTCAAGTTGAATCACTTATTCGTGTGGGCTGAACGTACCAAAACGTCATTGTGACTTGTCTGGTAATTGAAATAATCAAAATGCAAGTGAACTATTATACACCGACCCACACACAGAGAGAGAATGTGTCCCCCCGTAGACTCAGTATCGCCATTACCGGTTCACGTCAATTTGGGAAAATTTGCTAAGTGAACCGATTTCCCAAACAATACTTGCAGTTCTATGATCTATGAATCTATGACATGTTTTAATGTTCTAACATAACCTCCTAGCAATACTACATCTAATTATGGAATTTGAACTGCGATTAGAATTAGATCGATTCATATTTTATTCAGTGAACAATAAGGTCTGTATTTTCAACGATTGAAAATATATGTTATATTATTTTTACGAAATGAAATATTTATCGATTATAACGACTAAAAACAATATACGATTGATTATTTGATATAAGATGGTCTATCAAAATTCTTACGTTTCAGTTCGCGGAAAAATTCGTTCAATACCTCTACGGTTTGAAATTTGAATACGGATATAAGATGGTCTATCAAAATTCTTACATTTCAGTTCGCGGAAAAATTCGTTCAATACCTCTATGGTTTGAAATTTGAATACGGGTATAAGATGGTCTATCAAAATTCTTACGTTTCAGTTCGCGGAAAAATTCGTTCAGTACCTCTACGGTTTGAAATTTGAATACGGATTTATTTCAAACGCATACTAATCAAGTAGTTCCATGAAACAAGTGTCTCAAACTGATACATTATTCGATTATTTGGTGCCTATTTATAACATATATCTTTATTTATGATTATAAGCAATGAAGAGCATACATGTATTTTTATTGAATTATTATATTTAATATAAACGATACGGCTGCCAACTTCATGCTTCCAGACTGCAAACGTCAGGGAGATTCAAACTTCTGTGTTTCGTTGTGGTAGGGTGTTCAATATGGACTGTGTGAACGGTAGCGGGGCTGTTTCTATCAAAAATATTCACTTTTATCATTTTTATAATTTCACTGGTTTGCCAGCGAATGAATCAAATGATAATTCTCCGAGAAATGTCGATAATCCTTCAGGATGCATAAAAAGAAGAGTGTAGTCTATTCATCTGACTTTATACTTTGAACAAGGACCTATGGATTAGAATAATATCGCCGTCGACTTAAATGCAGACTGATGAACTTGGCATATCAATATCGCTAGGTTAGGCCAGGCGCACCAGGTTACAGGGAATATTCCATTTTCCATAGGCGACCATCTTAAGAAAATTGCACATAGCTCATCCCCAGAAATTTCAAGGGGGTCAAACCATATATCAAATTCAAGAACAATCATTCAATCGTCAAATAACAGAATTGTGATATGGCATGATACCTTTTATCAATGAGCTATGACGTCATTTTTAAGATAACCCTCTTCGCGCAGCTATAGTTTTACTTCATTTTCCGAAAAATACCCCAGGGTATAGAAACCGCCCCTCAAGTGTCGAAATACATTAAAATGTTATGCATTTCGCTCCTAAGTATCAATTTATCGGAGCGAATCGTTATATTTCGTTTTGATATTATATGGACCAATCAGAGGTCACTTTGATCTTTGTTTACATCACCGTAGTATCCCTAGACAAAATGTGACAGATGGCGGGAAACTGTATTAGTTCCCTATAACCAACAGCCAAACTTAAAATGAAATAGACTGGTACCACTGTCAACTTTAACGAAGCTCTGTTAAAGTCGACGGTGGTACCGGTCTATAAATAAAAATCGCCGTGTTAGGTCAGACCCCACCGGATTTGGGCCTTCTTTAGTCTATATAAAATCACTGTTTTTGTCCAGGATGTAGCGCTTGTCAGAACGTTCGTTGAATTATAGCCTTTCTGGTGCTGTTTCGTCGTTCATAGAACTTCTCATTAATAGTAGAAATCATATATGATGAATGATGAATTTTTGAAATAATGGATTATAACCAAAGGCACCGTCTTTTTTCCAACCATGAAAATCACATGTCGCCAATTTACGAAACCATTGGTTTGAGGTTCAATGACCCGGGGGGGGGGGGCACTCTGACTGTACTGCCAAGCTTGCGTATATGGAACCACATTCTGAGAGGCAGATGGCATTCGACATAGCCAGTCAAATGTACAAGGCGACATAATGGTTCGAACGCTTACAACGGATGGTGAAATAAAATCCTACCTAGGAATGCAAGACTTCTACGACCAGCTTGGCAAAGCCTGGAGTGTGACGCGACGTGCAGATACTAACCTTTTGGGCAGCACTTAGATTCACTTAGCTTTTCGGCTTTAGAGGAAAATCTTAAAATTGTAAAAAAATAACAGTATATTTAGAACAGATCACTCACCTACTACTCAAAAACACTGTAATTCTATTTCTAAATAAGAAAATACTCTAGCAGACAACAACATGTGAACTTCGAGCAAGGGAGATCATTACCGGACAAAAATACGCCAATTTCGGATCATTTCTTAACAAAATGTTGAAATATAAAAAAATACACAAACCTTGATGAAAATAACCTCATATTCCATCTTCTGGTGTTAGTCCAAACTTGTATGCACAGTTTTAGGCTTAAATTCCAAGAAATAACAAAGTTCACATTTTGTAATCTAGGTCAGACCCCATCGGATTTTGGCCTTCTTAAGTCTATATAAAATCACTGTTTTTGTCCAGGATGTAGCACTTGTCAGAACGTCCGTTGAATTATAGCCTTTCTGGTGCTGTTTCGTCGTTCATAGAACTTCTCATTAATAGTAGAAATCATATATGATGAATGATGAATTTTTGAAATAATGGATTATAACCAAAGGCACGGTCTTTTTTCCAACCATGAAAATCACATGTCGCCAATTTACACCTCCAATTTTTGAACACCATCTATAACACATAGACCTGCAAAGATAGTGTAAAATGCACTTTCAAACAGCAGAAAAGATGCAAAATTACTACAAAATCAAACAAAATATTGCATATACCACTGTTTAAGACTCAAATCATCCCTGCCTTTCAAGAACTACATTTTCTCTAAGATCTACTTTTACCATACAACGACCTCAGGAAGTAATTTCCAGTGAGGTCACTCCTAAATATAATTTGCTGTTCAACAAAAGCATCAAATGTTGACTTCATTTTGTTTTATGGCTATTCCTGAGCAAAGTTAAACTCATTTTGAAAGGCTAGAATCTTGTGTGTGTTGCTAGGAGTGTTTTAAACAGCACTGGTAGATATGGTAAAATATGGGCAAAAAAGTGGGGGAAAAAAGCCTTTCAAGGCTAATTGTAGAATTGCTACATCTTTAATAATACACACTGGATTCATACCAAATAAAAAGTGCTGTGAGCTACATATGTAGGGGAATACTTATGAGGTATTTTGGGACATTGTGGATCTAATAAGATTGGCTCAGAATGAAATATTCTCAGAAATTGCGCCAAATTTGGCGCAAAAATAGTACTTTCCGCACAGCCGAAACCATCATGAAAGTTTTTTTTTCAAAACTTTCAAGTAATATTAACATGTACATTTCAAATATGGATATAGTACAGCTGGTCTAACTCATTTACCAATATTCAGTACACCATAGGTAAGGTCTTGAGTGGGCAAAGGGTTAATCCCTAATAAAGCCATTTTTTCCAACAAGAGGTTTGTGCACTATCTGACAGGCTACACTTGGGGAATGACAGCATACTTGAGCAAGCAGATGACATTGACTCTGTTTACAGTGTCATTCTAGATCAAGGCTATAAAATGACCAGCCACACAACCATTTTCATAGCATTATTGCATTATTAGATCAGTAACAGCACTTACCAAGGTGAAAGGAATCCGAAAGAGACGAGCTTCTGGGGCCTTCTTCACATAGGACAACCAATCAACACGGCGAGCTGTTCATAACCATAATCCACAGTCCGGGCCAAGCTTTGTCGAAGACCAGCCTCCAATGCAGTCAACCAGCAAAATGTCAGAGCCTGTTCGCATATCTTGTAGACTGGAAAACAAAAATGATAGTCTGGAAACTTGGGAACAGAATTGTCTGCCTCAACCAAATAGTATTCATTATGAATGCTGTATTTCATGACCGCCAGCTATTTTCTGACCACTGCGAAAGCCTTAATGTAAAGCTGCACAGTGAAAAGAAAATTGGACTAGGGTCTGACCTTGTCTTTTCCTGTAAAAATTGTCAATATGTATCAACACTCTGCAGAACCTATCAGCCTCAATGTACCGGAGAGTCGACGGGAGCCGCTGTAAATATTATGCTAGCCTCGGCTCTACAACAACATCAACTGGGGTAGAAAAGGCAAATGTGCATTTGAGCTTTATGGACATTCTACCCCAATCCAGAAGCCACCTGCAGAAACTGGCCGTTCAAGCTTCAGAGAAGACCCTCCACCTCAATGAGGCCGACATGGCCAAAAAGAGGCAGATGGTTATCAAGCACAACGAAAGAAGTGGTTCTATAAACCCATGACATTTTGACATATCCTTCGACTGCCGATACAATGCCAACAGAATGGTGTCTTCATACAAACCTGGACAAGCATCTTCAAAGTCGTATGGGGGTCGCAATTGAAAACCATACAAGCTTCAAGTATATAGTCGGACTAGCGATCCAAAACAAATTATGATGGACAGGTGCATACTTACGAAACCATTGGTTTGAGGTTCAATGACCCGGGGGGGGGGGCACTCTGACTGTACTGCCAAGCTTGCGTATATGGAACCACATTCTGAGAGGCAGATGGCATTCGACATAGCCAGTCAAATGTACAAGGCGACATAATGGTTCGAACGCTTACAACGGATGGTGAAATAAAATCCTACCTAGGAATGCAAGACTTCTACGACCAGCTTGGCAAAGCCTGGAGTGTGACGCGACGTGCAGATACTAACCTTTTGGGCAGCACTTAGATTCACTTAGCTTTTCGGCTTTAGAGGAAAATCTTAAAATTGTAAAAAAATAACAGTATATTTAGAACAGAACACTCACCTACTACTCAAAAACACTGTAATTCTATTTCTAAATAAGAAAATACTCTAGCAGACAACAACATGTGAACTTCGTGCAAGGGAGATCACTACCGGACAAAAATACGCCAATTTCGGATCATTTCTTAACAAAATGTTGAAATATAAAAAAATACACAAACCTTGATGAAAAAAACCTCATATTCCATCTTCTGGTGTTAGTCCAAACTTGCATGCACAGTTTTAGGCTTAAATTCCAAGAAATAACAAAGTTCACATTTTGTAATCTAGGTCAGACCCCACCGGATTTTGGCCTTCTTTAGTCTATATAAAATCACTGTTTTTGTCCAGGATGTAGCGCTTGTCAGAACGTTCGTTGAATTATAGCCTTTCTGGTGCTGTTTCGTCGTTCATAGAACTTCTCATTAATAGTAGAAATCATATATGATGAATGATGAATTTTTGAAATAATGGATTATAACCAAAGGCACGGTCTTTTTTCCAACCATGAAAATCACATGTCGCCAATTTACACCTCCAATTTTTGAACACCATCTATAACACATAGACCTGCAAAGATAGTGTAAAATGCACTTTCAAACAGCAGAAAAGATGCAAAATTACTACAAAATCAAACAAAATATTGCATATACCACTGTTTAAGACTCAAATCATCCCTGCCTTTCAAGAACTACATTTTCTCTAAGATCTACTTTTACCATACAACGACCTCAGGAAGTAATTTCCAGTGAGGTCACTCCGTTAAAGTTGATGGACGTACAAGTCTACCTATCGAAGAACTCAAAACGATGACCCAGAAACTTTTTGAACAACCCTTTTAGGACACAGTTTACAAAAGTATGATGTTTAATTTATCGGTTCGCCAATTATGACGCGCTTGATAAATCATTCGTATTCATGACTTTAAAACATAAGACGTATTAATATCAAATATGTCTTCACCAATTATCAGACGATAAATTTCAAGACCGGCCCAAATTGATAG
Organism: Fragum fragum; assembly: GCA_946902895.1. Lineage (NCBI taxonomy): Eukaryota > Metazoa > Mollusca > Bivalvia > Cardiida > Cardiidae > Fragum > Fragum fragum. The sequence goes on from OX336377.1 coordinate 20,529,638, forward strand.
AAGTTGCAGACGACAATTTTAGTAGATGAAATTCGGGAAAAAATCATTGTTTTTGAGGTATAAAGTTTTGTGCTTAAAGAAATATTTGCTTTTAACAAGCAATGAGTGCCATTCATGGGTTATCTCTTGGGGGCTCGGAAACCTCGTAGCTACAGCTTAAATAGGCGGTAGTGGTGGTATTATGGAGGACATGCGGAGTCATGACATTATAGCGATAATCGATTTTAACTACGATAAATTTGATTATTAGTTTCGAGCGGTCTGAATGGCCGAAAAAAATATTTATAGCGCCACGAACAAAATTTTGAGCATGATGCTATTGCATTGAAATTCGTAAGAAATTTTCCTTTTCCGCTCGAACGTCATTACATTATAAGAGATAAAGATTTTTTTTTTTTGTTTTGTTTTTTGTTTGTTTTCATGGAGGTATGAAACGAAAAACCTTATCAGGTTCGCTTTGCGTATTCATACAGTGTAATTAGTATGGGGTGTTGTTGTTGTTGGGGTTTCTTTTTTTTGGGGGGGGGGTCCGTTTCATACCTCCATGAAAACAAAATGAACATCCACTTCGTCACAATTTATCTTCTTCTTTAGATAAACTCTCAGTATATAGAAAGTTATTTATTATTCTTAAAAGGGTTTGGGTAAAATATGAAATTTTCTCGGGACTTGTGGATAGCAACACTTTAGTCTATTCACTTACGATCTCACTTTTAACGAAAAAAAACTTAAGAAAAAATGATTGACTGATTAAATATTCTCCCAACCTTTTTTCTCGGGGGCATAAAAAGCGGGTTTGAGAAGAATTTGTAAGTATGTGGCTGAGATCGATTTGCGTATCTGCATGGCATCAAACAACAATGAATGTTCAGTGGAATTTCAAAAGAAGAATTTTTTTTCTCATTCGGCAACGTTATTGCATTCTTTCCTCAAATTAGAAAAAAAAACAGTTTTGAAAAAATCATAAACAAAAATTCTAGAAAAGCTTTAAGAATTCAAGAGTATCTTTACCAAATAGCCATACTTTTGTATCAAACAAAGTTTTTGGTTGAAATTATAAAAGTATTTTTAGTGCAAAAAATGGGAAATGTATAATTCCTTTATGAAAGTGCAGAAATACACTGCTTAACCTATCAACATTTAATCCCGAAATTATATACCGAACATATAGATAAATGCAAAACATTGTGAGAAAAGAAGAAATTAAATGTTACAAGCAGTTTTCGCCTTTTTTCTCAATGTTTTCTACCCAATATGACATTTAATTTTCAATTTCATCGCACTATGAAATGTCGACTGCAACTGCTTTCATTTTGGAGCAGTCTAAAAGTTTGTCGTTTGGTAATGGTTTAAAAAGTCGATACTGGTATTTTGTAAAATGTTTTAGTACCCTATTTAAGGTACCATTAAAGAGTGTTAAGTCTCGAAAATGGAACATCAAATGACAAAATCAATATTTACTGACCAATCACGGGTGTCAGTCAAAAAATCAATATTTACTGACCAATCACGGGTGTCAGTCAAAAAATCAATATTTACTGACCAATCACGGGTGTCAGTCAAAAAATCAATATTTACTGACCAATCACGGGTGTCAGTCAAAAAATCAATATTTACCGACCAATCACGGGTGTCAATGACAATCGACCAATCAAATCATACATTTAGTCCGGGGGTTCAGTTTGAACCCCCACATTGGCCACCCCTTGTTTTGGCGACTTCAAGCTGTAGTTACGACGTTTAGCTCGCCAAACAACCATGCTACTGGCCATGTATTTTGCAAAGTATATGCCATTTGATATCAAAGTTGAACTGGCTGCATAGGTCAATGGGCGGGGACAATGAAGTAAGTGGGCGGGGCCACCGATTGGTCAATCGCGTTCTTACCGCGTTGCAATTTTCAAATTGACGACCCATGTAAATTGACGACCCATTTAAATTCATTTCCAACGCAAAACTTTAGATTCGTTCTATATATAGACATAGCAGGCAGATTCTTTTTAAAGGGAAAGAAATAAGAAACAGTATGTGAAGAGAGCAATTTCTTCTTTTTCCAATGTTTATTATTTCCAGTGGTCGTATTATGTTTGGATTATATCTGAATGGTTTAAAGAAAGACGTATAGTTTCGTACCAGTCTGCAACAAAGTTTTGTATAATATCCCCATGTATAATGTATGTATTATTACTGGGTGAAATAAAGTGAATGTTATGTTATGTTACGTAACGAATATAGAAATATCGGATCTAGTCAGCCATTTAACATAGTGGACTAAACTGCGTGCATTTTCTATCTGCACATTGCAGCGTAATATTTTAGTGTTTTCATCGCGTTCGGTGCTTCTCAAGGACTTTATTATAGAATGGCTACTGAAGAAGGTATGTTTAGAACATAATACTGGCCTTGACCCATCCCTGTTTTGCCACATTTTAGACTGGTCAAAATTCAAAGGTTTTGCAGACGACAGTATAGTGTCCATGTTATTTGAAAAAGACTTTCATTCAGTAGGGTTGAAAATGTTGTGGAAAAGAAGAAATTGCTTGTCACAAGCAATTTCTTCTTTTCCCACAATATTTTCTCAAATCCAGGAATAAAACAGGAAAGGGTTAATTTTGAAAAATAACGCTGTTAGATATCTAAGTTGAAATTCCTGTCAAAGCTCTGTTGATATGGCTAACGATAGGTCAATTGACCAATTACTGGCCCCGCCCACCTTACCCCGTTGGCCCCGCCCACTGAGTCTGACAGGAAGTTCCACTTCGATTTTAAACAGTATTTTTTTTTACAAAATGTGTGGCCAGACGTATGCAACAAAACAGTAGAATTATAATTCGGGGCCGACCTAAACGCCGTAACTACAGCTTGAATAAGCTGTAGTTACTACGTTGAAGTCGCCAAACCTACAAGAATGATTCACACAAATAGCGGCTAATGTCGGAGTTCAAAGTTTACTACAAGTCTAAATGAATGATTTTATTGGTCGTCCGGTTATTTGATTGACGCACGCGATTGGTCAATTGCTAGAATTATACTGACCATCTAGTATCCGTGAATAGAAAGAGGGTATTTTCACAATCTATTCGCAATAATGATAATATATCACATTAATATCACCAGGATTTTAATGACAGCAATTCAATGATGTATGGTTGAATATATGAAGATTTATGTTTCTAAATTACTAAGAAAACAAATGTATTAAGTAATAATGATTTTATAACGAATCTTATTGCACCAAACTTACTTTTCTACATTCCCACCAATAAACCTTAGCGGGTTGAGCAGCCGGAGACCCGGAATAGTTGCAGTGGTAGTACTGGTGTGAAAAATACCAGGAATACATGGTTAGGTGCTCCATCCGCCGCAATATGACTGAAATACTGTTAAAAGTTGCGTTAACCCTTCCCCATTCAATCCCTGTTTTTCACGTCCCCGTAATTGAGAAAACATTGTAGAAAAAGAATAAATTGAAATTGCTTGTAACAAGCAATTTCTTCTTTTTCCACAATAGTTTCTACCCAGCTGAATGGTTATTTTGCAAGTTAAATCCAGTTTAAATTTTCGTCTTCAAAACCTTTGAATTTGGACAAGTCAAAACTGTCTAAAAACAGTAAAGGGTTATACCACATTCAATTAATCAGTACTCTTCTGCATACAGTATAGTTTACCGACTATAATTCGTATTAGCTCTAGAAAATCGTTTTAATGGCAATCTTTGTTAATGCTCGGCAACCATGCTAGTATTATTCTTTAGGGTATGACAAAACCACCCAGGGTGGATGCCCAGACTGAAACCTAGAATTAAGGCCACAACAAGGTCAAAGGTCAAATAGGTGCGCTTTCATATTATAATCCTCATTGCGATATTTTCAATTGCTATACATGCTATATTATTAATTCTAATTGTGCTAAATTTTCTGAAAACTACATTAGAGACAATATTTTATTGAAAAGAGTACTATGTACACATAGATCGGGGGCAAAATGTTTTACCGGTGTCCGTCTGTCTGTCCGTCTATCTGTCTGTCTGCAAAACTTAACCTGCCAACTAAATATTTTCCTATAACTTCAACCCTAATGAAGTTACTATGCTAATATTTGGTATGTAGTTAGGTCTCAACAAGGCACAACTGGGGAAGGTCATTTCATCAAGGTCAAGGTCAAAATTTTAACCCTTTTCCCCTATAAAACGTTACTCAAAAACTTAACCTGCCAACTAAACATTTTCTTATAACTTCATCCCTAATTAAGTTACAATGCTAATATTTTGTATGTAGATAGGTCTCAAGAAGGCGCAACTGGGGAAGGTCATTTCATCACGGTCAAGGTCAAAATTTTAACCCTTTTCCCCTATAAAACGTTACTCAAAAACTTAACCTGCCAACTAAACTTTTTCCTATAACTTCATCCCTAATGAAGTTACAATGCTAATATTTTGTATGTAGATAGGCCTCAAGAAGGCGCAACGAAGGAAGGTCATTTCATCAAGGTCAAGGTCAAGGTCAAAATTTTAAACCTTTTCCCTAAAAGAAAAAAAAACAAGATGTGTTTGTGAAACACCATGCCGCCGAAACAGAAATTTTTTAGAAACGGGAGATTTTTATTGATTTTTTTCCCTTTTTTTTCTTGGTATTTATTGCGTTTAAGCTTTGAAATTTGTATCAACACAGGTTTTGAATTCTTTAAATATTTACTCATTACCAGACGGATTTATTTTAGACTGGTCCTAATTGAAAGAAGTTGCAGAGGACTATGAAGAATTTGCTTTTGACAAGCAATTTCTTCATTTTCCTGAATGTCTTCCAAAACTTCCTTGGGGACGTCTAAAAGCGTCACCGAGTGGGAATGGATTAAGAAGAGTTCTAGACTTCTGCACAATAGTTTTGTTATTAGCCTCTATAAAGGAAAATAACACTTATTTAATTACCCTCTGCACACTGCTAGCCACTTTACCAGTAAATACAGCGCTACAAAGCGACAATTTAAATGTATTTGGTTACCGGACGCTAGGCGACGTGCACTCTTTCTACTTTACAAACCATCTCACTTTCTTGAAGTCAAAAGATTTTTATATTCTGATAAAGTGATAAATATGTTGCAAACAGTTATGTTTTTTGTGTAAAATGTGTTACTGAGACCTGATTATACAATTTGTCATTATATCCTGTTGATTTTATGCTAGTTAATGTTCAGTGTTTTCAATCTTCAAATGTTTTGATTATAATCTAAATTTAATAATTCAGAATTTCAAGTTGCACCAATCATGCATGCGATGCAGCAGGATGTACTAATCCTGTATGTCTTCAAGCAGCCTTGGAGGCTATCGAGTACGCGGAATCAGTACAATTTCCACTGGCCGATCCTGTAGACACTTTTAAAAGGTCTCCTACAAACAAGTTTCTGAAAGTAGTCACATATGGACATTTATTAGAAAGTGTGTGGTAATACAAGCTGTATATCAGAAACTGTAACATGTATATGACAGTTATATGAAGCATTGTGTTTCATCATGTTTACTGACGGTATTGTGTTATATCTTTGTTTTGCATTGCGCCGGGCGCTTTTTAGCAGATATATGGTAAAGTTTTACCTGTAAATATCAATTGAGGGGCTGAGCATTGGTTTCATTTTTATCCTCCGCTGTTTCGGCGAAGGGGATATAGTAATGATCTCTGTCCGTCATTCCGTCCTTCCGTCATTCTGTCACTAATCTTGTCCAGAGCATATCTCCTAAAGTATAAATGCTATCAACTTGAAACTTAATAGGTGGATAAAACTCATTAGGGAAAAGTGCAGTGCACAAGAACCACAACTCTTGCTTGCATTATTTTGAAGTTATTGGCTTCAGTTTACTATCAAGATTTTAAAGTGGGAGATGGCTATGTCCGACATGGCTCTTGTTACTAATTTGCATTTGATTTTGTTCCTATTGACATAATATTAAAGATGAAAATAATGTATAATGAACATCAGTTGCATGTATTTGCAAGTTTCACACATTTGAACGTACTTTACCCGTGACCTCATTCTGACCTGAAATTCGAAACAGATACTAAGCAAGCATTGCTTGAAGTAGTCTAGAATAGCTACCTTCCGTTACATGAATGCCTTGGATAATATGTACGTAATAACAAACCTTTTACTCATGTTCAATCAAAGTTTTGTTAAGTATTGTGCTTTATTTTGTTTTTGCCATAGCATTTTTTAGCATAAATATGGTAAAATTCTGTTTGAAAATGACAATATAGGCTCTAGGGTAAGCCTCTGTTCATTCCTGATTCAATTTATTTGATTTCGTTCACATTGCTTTCATTATGTGTTGACGCAAATAAATTTGCTTTAGCTACAAGCCATTTTTCTTAATTTTTGAACTCATTGACCTTTGACCTCACTGTGACCTTAAATCAAAAAATCACGCTGGGCATCCACCCCTATCTTGTTTGTAATAGCCTAAGGAACAATTCTAGCATGGATGCCGAGCATTAACAAAAAATGCCATCAGGAGTCATCGTAGGATTTAAGGGAGGCAGACTAGTAATCTAGAAATGATAATTTTGACTTCACATTCAAAGTAATAAAGTAATATTGAATCGGTCTAAGACTGATGTCCAGATTCATCTGTCCCTTACTAGAGCTGTGGACGGAATTGTGTTTTCTGTTTATTTATCGTCGTTACCGTAGCACATGCCTATATGAGCTACGCCCCCAGAAAACAGTTAGTTGTAACGGGGGTAGTGCAAGGATACAGGCCAAAACCGCTGAGTGCTGCGCCTTGTTCGATGGGTAGCATCTCGGTTTAACGTCTCATCCGAAAGACGATTAGTTTGTTAGTTTTGCCGCGGGCTCGAACGCGTGATCTTGGGATTTGAAGTCAAGTGCTCTACCAACTGAGCTGATCGAGCTGCCATGGTGTGTAAGAGATAGATAGACAGTACAAGAAGGACGAGAACATATACTGTATAATCTAACGGCGATAATTTACCACCTGACGAAGATTGACTTGCGTTTACACTCACATAATGCGGGTTTAGAAGTGAACGTATTATGGCTTATGTAACTAGAACACTTATTGATTGACTGAATGTGGTTTAACGCCACTTTTAACAGTTTTTCACTCATATCGCGGCTTCTAGAGCAACTTACAATGGATTCCTGGTATTTCCACACCAGTGCTACCACTATATCATAACCTAGCCTCAAGCTGCTATCCCACTTAGGTTTACGATTATCTACCCATTGGTGAGAAACAAAAGTCGGAAAGGATATGAGCCACCGCCGGGGATCGAACCAATTGAAACCCATTATTTAGAGACTGGGAGTCTGATGCGCTACCGATGGTGCTATGACGGCGCCAGGGAATACTTGATAAGAAACCAATAGACGTGAATTGTGCGATTATAACCTATTCACACACTGTGACCCTTTTGGGCGTCCTTTAAGGAAAAAGCTTAAGAAAACATTTTGGAAATGAAGAAATTGCTTGTTACGAGCAATTTCTTCATTATCCATAATGTTTTCTACCCGAAAAGTAAACAAAAATCAAAAATTTCGTAAGCTCTGTAACTCCTTTCAATTTGGACCAGTCTACAATTTGGCATCTTTGAATGGGTTAAAGAACTTTGTTTGTAAACAAGTGGCATTTTTGAAGTATATACCCACTCGCACGCTGATCAGTACTCTTTCATTCTCAATCACATACTGTAATTACACACTCAATGTGATATGACAAATGTTAACCATACATTGAGTGAAGTGTTGCAAATTTACTCTCAAATATTCATGACTATAAACACATGAACTTGTATTTCGATCGAAAGTAACTAGATTTTTATCAAAATACTTTTTCAATCCTTGAATGCTTACGCAAAAATTATCATTAAAACTGTAAATATGAAATATTTTAAAGCATTGTTTCTGTATCTCTTATCAAATCCTTTCAAATAAGTTTGAAAAAATAACAAATTCATGTACATTATGTTGAGATGTCCCGAATACCAAAATGGAGGATTCGCGATCTTTATGAGCTAATCAAGAGAGGAAAGTTGGACCAAGGATTCAGGCCCAACCCAGTCCCATGAATTTGGGAAAATTTAGTTATAACAATCAGGAAATCTGGAAATTATTGTATAGTATGGTAAGCGGGCAACAAAAATGTCTTAACAACAGCTTTCATTAAGCTGCATTTACGACATTTTGTTCAGAACTGAGTATATTCTAGGTTGAGGTTGAAACTCCACCCCCTTTAACTCATTCCCACACAATCCATCCTCTTTACGCACCAAAGAAAAAAACTTTGGAAAACATTGTGTAAAATGAAGAAATTGCTTTTTTTCAAGCAATTTCTTCATTATCCACAATGTTTTCTATCCAAAAAGACGAAAAAAAAAATAGAATTGCATCAACTTGAAATTGTCATCTGCAACTTCATTCAATTTGGACCAGTTAAACATTTTGTTTTGTGGGAATGGGTTAAGAACAAACAAATTCCACCTGCGCACGATCTTGTTATTAACGACTTTATGATCCCTGTCTTTTTGAGAATAGGATGATTTTCTCCAAATGAAAATAATCCGAGATGTAATATGCATTAATGTTTGCACACTACTATCTACCCGCTATATACCTCCAACCAAGTCCGCACAGTGCATTTCAGCCACAAAGAAAACAATATCTTCAAGAATATGAGGGGTTGGTTTGGAGTGTGTGCATATGTGCGTGCGTGCATGTATGTGTGCGTGTGTGTGTTTTCTTTTTTGAAGGGGTGTCTTTTTAAGGGGGGGGGGGGTAATTTGTGAGTCAGACGCCTGGCCATGCGGAGGAGTAGAAACACAGTCCTATTGTAATATGTCTTTTTAGAGAGCCCAAAATATCGTTACTACATTATTAAACCTTTCCTGTCATGCAAACTTTTAAACCTGTCCAAATTCAAAAGGTTTTAAGGATGAAAATTTGAAGAGGATATAGTTTTGAAAATAATCATTCAGAATGGTAGAGAATACTGTTGAAAAAGAAGTAATTTCCAACAATGTTTTCTGAATCATGAATATATAGGGACGTAAAAAGCAGGAATTGAACAGGAAATAGTTGAAGCTGTAGTTACGATTTGGGGGGGGGGGTAGAAAACATTGTGGGTGATAAATAACTTACTCGTTACAAGCAATCTCTTCATTTTTCACAATGATTTTAAACCTTTATCTTTTGGGGCATCAAAAAGCGGGATTGTGTGTGAATGGGTTAAACTAGCTTGATTAAACTCTTGTTTTTGAATCAAGGATTTTGTTCCACAGTTTTCCTAAATCAAAGATTACTTCAGATTTCTATTACATTTCGTTTAGCGGATAATTACGGGATGTTGTGCGTAAATTAACACGACAGGAACTCTATTAAACTAGTTATCATTTATCCTTGATTTACTAGATAGTCAATCAACATAAAAATAACATTTGATTACATCGTGATTCTTTTTTACCGAGAGAGGATGAATGATTGTCATGGTAACACACCAAAAAACATAACTGTATAAATGTACACGTTATAGTGAGTGATCAAAGGTCGATTTTGTCAATACCTGTATATCACGCATTTTCATGCGTCCAAGAAATTGCTAGTGAAAACATTTTGAGAAAGGAAGAAATTCACAATACTTTCCACCTCACATGGCTCTCATTCGTCATTATAAACCAACTTTGTTTTGCCTCTTTGAATATGAACCAATATGGTCTAAAATTTTGTCGTTTTGGAATATGTCAAACCATAGCAGATTTCCTCCATCTGATTGCTCATCATAGTTTTGCCGCTTATCCCAGATAGGTTGTGTGACTTAGTAAGGCTGCTTAACCCATAACCAGATGGCAAAGTTTTAGACTGGTCCAAATCGAAAGATAGAGCAGGTGACAATTTGAGTATATGAAATTTTAGATTATTCTAACTTTCTGGGTAGAAAAACTTGTGTAAAATGAAGAAATTGCTTGTTTCTTCATTTTACACAAGGTTTTTCCTATTGTTTTTCTTGAGGGGTGTCAAAAAGCGTTCATGTGTGGGAATGGGTCAACTAAGATCAGTTCGACTGAAACATTTCTTTCTATTCTATTATGGCAAATCATGTTGTAATAGGCACATTTTCCATATAATCATTAACACAAAAGGCTTTTATTTGATTTTCTTTTACATATCTAATGACTAACAGTCACCTCCAATTGTGACGGTATATTGTCATAATGTAATTATTTCAAATAAGTGGAATTGGTCTCCTGTCGAATTTCTCTTGACTTCTACGAGAAGCTTTTGAAAAATCTATCTAATCAAAATTAAAGTCTTGCGTTATTTCATCGCAAGACATTGTTTATCGACTTAAACTTTGACCCACACGCCATTCTAAGAAGGTTAGAAAATGCTTCAGATTTCAATAAATAACTGTGTCCTGTGATTAAAGCGTCGTCTTAAAATTCAGCGGCAGAATCTACAAACAACATTATGCCGTAATACATTGAGTTATCTCGGTTTTTTACCTTTGTCGTGCTGTATAAACAACCTTACTGAATTGCTGTGAAATCAAAAGGCTGAAAGCATTGATAGCACTTATTATTCAAAAAATTAATATTCCTTTTAGAAATTAATGCCATATACAACTATGGCAGGAAAAGTACAAACAGAAGATGTAGACCAAGATCAGACTGCACTTACGTGCAGTCAGATCTTGGTCTGCACCTCCTGCCAAAAACCGGAATATTCCGGATTCAGTGTGACAAAGGCTAAAAGCCAATCACGTAATGTCTAAAACTTTCAACATTCAAGTACTTGTATCGATAAGCCGTCAGTATGTTTTCTTATCAGTGGCGGAAAGTCGTCATTCTCCCTTTTGCCTTTTTCAATTTGGTAAGTAAAACGGCATTACTTTGCAAAATCAATGGCCAGAAGCATGTTACAATCAATGCACTGAAATTACAGCAAGCTAGCAAAGCATGTTTTTGTCAAGTAGGCTTTTTTGTGAAAGGTTAATCTTGATAAATAAACGAGGTTAAAGTAACACAGGAGTTAACCAATTACAACAAGCGTTTTTCTTTAGATGTGTATGTAAAAAAGCAGGATTTAGTGGGAATGGGTTGAATAGCATGCTTACGAAGGAGTTCTCTACAATTTGAATAAAGTTAATTCATTAGGCCATACAAAGCGCATAGTGAAGACTCTGGTCAGACTAATTTTGAACACAATATGCTCAAGTGAGATAAACATACCTAGGAGATGAACTCGCAGGCAGAGTTTGCAATATTCCTGAAATGCACAAGAACTATTTTCATGGCGAATGCATTCAATGGATTTAGTGGTTAAACCTCCAGTGGCAGTTTGCACTCGTTGAACTTTGAGAAGACCTCAAAATTTTGTCTGTTAACTTCAGCTATCAAAGCTGACGCTTTGCTAGCTAAAAAGGTAGAATGGTTTCTTGGTGACCTATACAACGTAACAACAGATTGAAGTTAGGCTTTTCTGATATCTTGACGCTTATTAAGGCGTTCGAAGCTTTTTGTTCAAATCTTGATATCAAAATGTAAAACTATTCTAAGTGCAAGCACACTGCACTTGCAATAGGTTTGCGCTCAACCTTCGAAAAGATTATTCTTTGTGCAACTCACGATGGAGAATATTTGTCTCTGGTGTGTAGTTAAAATAGGATTGATAAAGTGAAAAAAAACTAGAGACTTATTAAATAATACATACTGATGAATATTTCTGTATTTGCCTCCGGGCAAAAATAATATCAATGTATTACTTCATCCATTTAATGGAAATGGTGACTGTTTCAACTTCACATAGTCGTGCGTTGATTTTTATTTATATTTATTTAATGTCGCTTGGAATATTTTCACAGAGTGACATTTTATGCCGTTTTGACATTTTTTTAAGTTTATGAAATTTTAGTGTTTGTTTGTTCTCTTGATTTGTCTAGGTAAAACAATGTAGAAAATGAAGAAATTGCTTACTTCATTTCCCACGATGTTTTTCTACTTGCTTTTCTTGAGGGCCGTCATTATGTGGTAAAAGGTTTTCGAAGGTAAGGTTAACATTGTTGTTAACAGTTGTAACCATTACCAGGCAGGGCTCTGATTTGCTTGTCAGGTGACACACCTATATTACAACTGTGGTAAGCAAGACTCGAATTTATAGGACTTGGTCTAACAAGTTTCGAGTAGGTTGACCGGCCTATTGGGACATAACGTAAAACTCTAAAGAATTCTTGTTATCCTATTCCTGCACAATCCCGCTTTTCGATGCCCCTTCCAAGCAAAGCTTTAGAAACCATTTTAAGGATAACGAAAATGCTTGTTACAATCAGTTTCTTCATTATCAACGTATGTTTTCAAACCCGATGAAAATAAACTTTCTTTGTCGTCCAACAACTAAGAATTTGCATCTGAAATTTGTCTCAATTTGGACCAGTCTAAAATTTTATCATCTGGGCTAAGAAAGGAAATTCCTGGTCAAGCTTTTAGGTTCGGGATTCATACCCCAATCAAAACTAGAAACATTTACTATCATGTAATGCGATTAAAGCAATCATTTTACTACCAGTTTTGTGTAAAATTAACGGATCTTTTGTGTGTGTGTGTGTTTGTGTGTTTGTGTGTTTGTGTGTTTGTGTGTTTGTGTGTGTGTGTGTGTGTGTGTGTGTGTGTGTGTGTGTGTGTGTGTGTGTGTGTGTGTGTGTGTGTGAGGGAGTGTGTGTGTGTGTGTGTTTGTGTGTGTGTGCGCGTGCGTGTGTGTGTGTGTGTGTACTGAAATTTTGTTCATGGAAGTATGAAAGAAAGTTTCAGGCTTGAATCATGAAACTGAAATTAAATGAAAGTAACAATATTTTTTCATTTACAGACGCTAAGTTTAAAAGTCAACTAGATGAAACAAGCCAGAGGAGGGCTAGAGATGAGCTTTTCGAGAGGAATGACAAAGACAGAGATTTAGCCGTGCAAAATTTACGAAAATGGGTGTTAGAACAGTCTGACTGGCTGAGGTCTCCAACAGGTATATGTACAATTAAACCTTGTCATGCTGTATAAATTACCTTACTGAATTGCTGTAAAATCAAAGGGCTGAAAGCACTGAAACAACTTGTGGTTCAAAAATCAGTATTTCTTTTAGAAATCAATTTTATAATCAAATCTGGTAGGAAAAGTACAAGCAAAAGGTGTAGACCAAGATCAGACTGCGTTCATGTGCAGTCTGATCTTGGTCTACACCTCCTGCCAAAACCGGATTATTCCGGGTTAAGCATGACAAAGGTTAACACCACTTATAACGACATCTTTTTTTAGTTCACCACCAATAAAAACGTATTGAATATTTGTCTCAGGTCACACTAAGTCGTTTCTTTGTGAAATCATCTGAAATGCATATTCTAAATTGAAAACAGCGAAATCAAATTTTTACATATAACAAGCCATTTTATTTTTTCGTGTTGTCTACTGCATACAAGGGGCGTGATGGTCCTAAATCTCTCGCTTGGTTATCATTCTAACAAAGTTTCATCAAGATCAGGCACAAATAGTTGCCCCTAGAGCGTACACAAAGACATTTTGAGATAAGATGTATCCTACTTTTACCAGATTTATCCTTATAGCCTGATAAACATTCGGATAAAGCTTCATCAAAATTAAGCAAAAGATATAACCTCGAGAGTTTAAACAAGACAAAAGTTGCCAACAATTCCTTCTTGCCGGTTTTTTTAATTTCTTTTGTTTCAATTTTCCACAGGATTCATCTGTATCACCTGAAAAATATTCTGACCAAGTTCCATCATGATTGGACCAAATTTGTGGCCCGAGCGAAAACAAAGACATCAATGTCCATTTTCTTGTGTTTTCCATTCGATTGGAATGTTCTTTCTTTTCAAAATTTTTTTATGCCCTGAAAAACTATTCTGACCAAGTTTTAAAAGAATGGGCTAAATTTGCCCTCCACACACACACACCCAAAGGGTATACAAAGGAATTGTCACTTAGGCCCCTTTTCATATTGAATATTCCCGTTTTCGACAGGGATCATCTTTAGGACATGACATACATCCTGACCAAGTTTCAATTGGATAGAGCCAAAAATGTAGCCGATAGTTTGAAGAAAAAAAATGTCACTAAGGTCCTTTTTTCTTTTTTTTCAAAAGCGTTCATCTTATGTTCAGACAAATATTCTGACCAAGTTTCATCACAATTTAGAAAAATTTGTAATCCATAGGGGTTTTTACAGAGGAATAGTGATTTAGACCCTTTTCCCGTGTTTTCAAATTGAATATTCGCATTTCTAATAGAATTCATTCTTATGAGCTATTCAAAATAATCAGACTAAGTTTCATAAAAAACGGGCCAAATTTGTGGCCCCTAGTCTGTAACCAGTGATATTGTCATTGAGGCCCATTGTTCGTGTTTTTCAATGGAATTTTCCATATTCAAATGGGTCCAAAAGCTTAATCTTAATGTCCTCCCAATTATTCTGACCAAGTTTCATAAAGATTTAGCCAAAGTTGTCGAACTTGCAGTGTTAACACAAAAATTGTTGACACCGAGCTTTTCCCGACTGACATTTAATGATCAGAAAGCTTGCTGTGAGGACCCTTTCCTGTTCAATCCCTGGTTTTTACGTCTCGGTGTTTTTGTACTTGAAATAAAAATTGTGGAAAAAGAAGAAATTGCTTGTAACATACAATTTCTTCTTTTTCCACAATATTTCTGCGCTTTCGAATGATTATTTTCAACTTTCAAATCAACTTTCAATTGACGTCTGCAAAACCTTTGAATTTGAACAGATCTAGATTTTTCCAAAACAGTAAAGGGTTAAGCCTCCAGTTACAGTTTGCACTCGTTGAACTCTGAAACTACCTCAGAATTCTTTCTGCTAACTTAAGCCAGCTAATTTGAAGCTTTGCTAGCTGAAAATATCGTCGTCAAGAAGAAAAAATGGACAAGGAATCTTGAAGGCTGGAGATTAATCGGGATTTACAAAGATTTGTTAGTTACACGACTTTGTTTAATTAAAAGGCTTTCTAAAAGCATGTTGTTCTTTACGACAAAGCTTGATAAAACTAAAAGGGTGTTCAAAGCGAGGTTAAACCCGATTAATGTTAACACAACACCACCATCAAGTTTGAGTATAATAGGAGACGAAACGAAATTGAGCGATAGATTTCGCCTAGAGGTTTTTCTTCCGTGTGTTAATGATAGTTTTGAGTACAGTTAGATTAATTATACTCAATAATATATTTTTACGTAACATCTCCTGGTACATGTGTGTTTGTGATTTGGGTATTGTTGTTTTATTATATACCTATAAAAGATATGAATTTAAAATCTGGATATCTAATACAACTCGACAGAAAACAAAAGGAATATTCGGCGTGTATCAAAAAACCGTATTCGTCGAGTACCGTTGTGTATTGACGTTCGGGTTTTTGCGGAAAGTTGGGTATTTCTTAACCATTTAAGATAATTTTCTTAATGTCAAGTCCTGAAAGGTATATAATAAAAGGAAAATGACAACAGTGTGTTTTTCTATTTGTTGTTATCGTGTTCTCGAAACGAGTGTAGGTATTTTTTTTTTATTGGATTCGACCTTCGGTCTCATCCAAAAAAGAAATACCTACACACGATTCTCGAACACGATAACAACGCATAGAAAAACACACTGTTGTAATATTCCCTATTTATTTCCTGCATCATGTCCCATCCGATACATTTTGGTAGGCATATGCCTTATAAATACTCTTAACCCATTTCCACACAATAAAATTTGGACTGGTCCTAATTGAAAGGGATTAGAGATGACAATTTAAAGTTTATGAAATTTTAGATATTTTCAACTTTGTAGAAAACATTGTGTAAAATGAAGAAATTGCTTGTGACAAGCAATTTCTTCATTTTACACAATGTTTTCCCAATTGTTTTTCTTGAGGGGCGTCCAAAAGCGTCACTGTGTGGGAATGGGTTAAATCGTTTATTTCAAATTAAGATAGTGTCTCTCTGCTCCTTTCAGACTACTCGTTTCTCCTACGCTTTCTACGCGTAAGAAAGTTCAGCCAACTGGAAGCGAGACTATCAATAGAACGATACTGGGCGATCAAAGACGAGTGGGCGTCAGTTTTTCGTGAAATGGACACGAATGATCCAACTTTCCTTGATATCATTAAAAATGGGTAAGACAAAAACGTCTGTTTGCGACTTAAACATTGTAAACACAACTTAACCAATCACCGCATGACAAAATCTTGGACTGGTCCGAATTGGAATAAGTTGAAGATGACAATTTCAAGTTGATGGAATTAGAAATCTTTGTTACAAGCAATTTCTTCATTGTCCGCAATGTTTTCAAAACCTTTTTTATGAGGTGCGTAAAACAGCGAGATTTTGTGGGAAAGGGATAACTATATCTGTAGCTACGAATTTTTAGTAGTCAGGCGACGCATTTTTATGAGGATTTGTGATACTAAGGGCAAGTAACGTTGTTCTATGGGCATCTTTTTTTTTTTTACTGAAACATTGAAAACAAATCATTCAAATGTATGTTTCCGTATTGTTACACTACAGTTAAAGCAGTCTGTGGTTTCTGTACATAATTTATTGACATATCGATGGTTCACCGGGAAACAGTTTAAACTGCCTATAAACATATAGGCAGTTACAACTGCTTCGCGCTGAGTCATCGATATACATCTTTTTTAAGAAGTAGTGGTTTTAATTCTAGACATAGATTACTACTCAAACTAGGACAAAAATAAAATGTGTCTATTCTAGGTTTATAGCTATATAAATAATACTAATTTGACTCAAGTCAACAATCTTCCCCGCCTGTCCCAATATGGTCTCGGCAGTAATCTAGTTACGCCTCTATTAACGAGCCAGAGACTGTAGCCGTGAAATAACTGTAACATTGTTGGAAAATCATTCCGACGGTTGGCGACACTTAAAATAAATGTTGACTATCAAAAAGACCAATCTATACCAACAAGGGGGATAACCCTTAATGTATTTTGAAGGGATTATACCCCTTGTACTATCGAGCCGAGCGGTGGCGTTGGCGTCCGCATGCGATGCTCTGGTTCTTCGTTGAGCTATTACAAAAAACCTTACCACAGTTTATGATTGGGATGCTAAGTAGATTCTTACAGAAGAATCGTTAATATGTTTTTAGTTTCACACCAACAAGGGGGATAACTCTTAATGCGTTTTGAACTGATTCCTCATTCGTGTCTTTTTCGTGGAGTGACTGTTGTTTTAGCAAATAAGAATATATGGCATTTTAATGGATTCTACTCTAAATTGATTATTTCAGAATGGTTTTGATTCCGAGACAGCTTGATAAGGACGGGTGTAAACTCATCATGGTTAGAATAGGTATTGATATGTGACTCGTATACCAAAAAGGGGCCATCCATAAAGCACCAAAAATATCAACCCTGATCAGACTACATGGTGCGGGGAGTTTGATCAGGGTCGGTTCTTGTCGCTTTCGTTATATCTACTGAATGTAGAGAGTGGTCTTTTTTTTCAACACTTTCCTGTTTTGCAAAATTTTAGACCACTCCAAATTCAAAGGTTTTGCAGACAAAAATTTAACATGTATTTAAAAAAAATCATTCAGTAGGGTAAAAAACATTGTTATAAGCAATTTCTTCTTTTCCAACAATGTTTTCTTAAGTATAAAATCACAGTGACGTAAAAACCCGGGTTTATACAGGAAACGGTTAACTAGACATTCCTTTTTGGTTTGAAAGTCGATTTGCCTCTGTTGTATCTAAACTCATTCTTTTCAAATACTTGCACTCTTTAAAAAAAAAAAAAAAAAAAAAAAAAAGAACACTCACATTTTGTGTCACATATTAACAAATGCCTCACGTCTATCATTTCTGAGACGAGAACATGGCATTGTTAAGTGTGAGAGATTCTAAATAATTTAAATAACAGACATCCTCTTTAGAAAGAACATTTGGTGACTTAAAAGCTCAGTGCCATTTGGGTGACATATGCCGAAGTTGTTTGTTTCTTTCTTTCTATATTAATTTTTTGGGATTGGTTGTGTTTTTGTGTGTGCGTTGCTGTTGTTTTTTATGTCTGTATGCTTGCGTGTTTGTTTGTTTTTATGGGGTGTGTGTTGTTGTTTTTATGTTTTATTCTTGTTTTATATCTGTTTCTTGTGCACTTAATTTATTTTTTTGTAATCATGTTAAAAAAATATGTACCAAATTAGAACGAAAGACGATAAAAAATGTTTCATCGAGTTTTATTTTTAAGATTTTTTTTTATAAAAAAAAAGGCACGAATTACCTAGTCGGAACGAGATGATTAACCACTTCATGCAGAGCGCTACAGATGATAATAATCATCCATTCAGGTTATTTAACACGTACTAGGGCGGCATTGCTCTCTCTCTCTCTCTCTTTCTCTGTCTTTCTCTCTCTCCCTCTCTCTCCCTCAATCTATCTATCTATCTATCTCTCTCTACCTATCTTTCTATCTATCTATCTATCTATCTATCTATCTATCTATCTATCTATCTATCTATCTATCTATCTCTCTCTACGTATCTATCTATCTATCTATCTATCTATCTATCTATCTATCTATCTATCTATCTATCTACCTATCTATCTATCTATCTATCTATCTATCTACCTATCTATCTATCTATCTATCTATCTATCTGTCTATCTATCTTTCTATCTGGGTCAATGAATATTTTTAATAGGTTACCTATTTTCTCATTTTGATGATCTATATTCCATATATATTTATTTATTATCTTACCTAAACATGTGTTTAAATGCTTTAAGGAAATGTACCAGTTGAAAAGATCAAGAAAGACTGGGGAATCGAACCCTTATACAAATCCTTGTTTATTGTGTTGGAATGGGTCCTGATGGACGAAAACACTCAAGTGAACGGCGTCAAGTTTATATGGGAGTACACCAACCTCACCATGGGATTTGTCACCTTGATGACGGGCGTACAAAACAATCAAACATACATGAGGTTTCAAGACGTAAGTATTTGTTTTACCCCTATTTTACATTTTTCTCTACAGGGCGATTGCCTGTCGTAAAATGAAATAAAAATTTAAAAAAAAATGGCTGTAATTGAGTAAGTTCCACTTCGATATTGAACGGCGTCATTTTGCAATATTTATGATTATTAACAGGTAACAAATAAAGTGATTTGGCTGGTGGGCGCCTTAATAAGCTGTGGTTACGACGTTTAAGTCGCCAATTCGACAAAAAATGGTTCATATTAATATCGACCAATATCGGACTTCAAAGTTAATTTCCGATCTAAATGATTGATTTGATAGGTCGATTGATTCTTTGATTGACAACGCGATCCATAAATTAGTAGAGACATGCCCATTTACTGTACTAACCCGGAATTTCACATTGCTGTGATTTTATACCTGAGAAAACATTGTGGAAAAAGACGAAATTGCTTGAAACAATCAATGTCTTCTTTTCTAACAGTATTTTCTACCACATAGGGTGGTTTCCTTTCAAATTGCACCCCGTTTTCATTGTTGTCTGTAATCTCTTTCAGTTTCGACCAGTTGCAAATTTCGAAAAACGGGAAAGGATTAAGCAGTATCTTATTGAAGTTGCTCCATACCTCATTTACGTATCTAAATGTTTTTCTTGTTTTGAAACCTTTCATTCTGCAGGCGTCGATTTTTTATAAAAATCAAATTGTTTTCGTTGCTTTGAAATACATTTACATGTATCTCTTTTTTCAGTCTTGGATTGCTATATCAGAAATAATTGTTGAAGGGAGATTTCGTTTCATCTGAAAAAATGTTCAAACCCTTCAATTTAATGTACCCATATGATCTCAAATGCATAAACAAAGGCTAATTGTTGTTGTTGTTGTTGTTGTTGTTGTTTTCTTGCTCAGCCTTACACTTTGACTCTGTTACCTCCGTACTTGAAATTGTTGTTTTAAATGGAGGGGTTGTAATATCTCGAAGTGTTGACTTTTACCTTGCAACAGATTGCATTTTACTTTTAGCTTGCATCACGTTTCATTTTACTTTGATTTTTGAACCATTCCAAGAATTCTTGAACCATCAAATTTCGGCTATTAAATCATCTTCTGTGTTGAAATGCCCACTAGATGCGCAATTGAAGCGATACTGGTCAGTCTTCAGTCACGACATTTTGATCGCCCCTAATTTCAGAAATGCATGCCAGCCCGTAACAAGGGAATGTACCTCTACAATGAACCAGCCTTTATCGAAGCGTTGTTAATCCTCTTTACTCCGTTTATGTCGAAAAAGCTGAAAGACAGGGTAAGTTGTTCATTTGATTGTGTGGTATTTTGAGCTATTTCAACAGTATTTCTGTTATATCGCGGCGGTTTGTACATCTAACCATGACTTCCTGTCCTTTCTGCCACCGGTATAGCCATAAAATTCGACTAAAACAACCAGCTGCTCGACCCACTCGGGCGAGCGACTTATATTTTGCAAAACAATGAGAGACAAATGCCGATTATCGCGATGACTTTTTTCAGATGTTGGAAGGGATATTGGCCGAGTCAAGGTTCGAATTCACGATCTTAGGATTCAGAGCACAGCGCCTAGCAGACTAGGCTAGCCGGGCTCGGCTGCTGTATAAATACTGGATGGTTTGTTTTATCTCAAATGTACTTTCAAGTATTATTGATATATCATCCTGTGCGTGTTAAGTTACAACTGTGCGCAACATAAAGACTGTGACCAGCCTGTGCATGTATTCACACATTCTGAACAGAGTCTTTACATTGCGTTCTGCAGATAGTTAACGACTCAAAGTTTTTTTAGGCGACCAACTAATGCCCAATGTGGCTTTTCGAACTGCCCAGTCATACTCTTTACACAGACAAGAAATTGTTTGAAATGTCATGCGCGAACAAATGACGAACCAGCGGACCCGCCCACTTACCTACGACAGAAATGTATACTAAGATATTAACCCTTTCCTGTTTTCTTGAAATTTTAGACTGGTCCAAATTGAAAGGGTTTTCAGACTACAATTTAAACTCAAACTTATTTGAAAAATAATCATTCAGAAGGGTAGAAAATATTGTGGAAAAAGAAGAAATTGCTTGTTACAAGCAATTTCTTCTTTTTCCACAATGTTTTCTCAATCCTAAAAATCACAGGGACGTAAAAAACAGGGATTAATCAGGAAAGGGTTAAATCGAAGCTATTATTAATATATTCAGTAACACGTGGCTGGTTGGAGACCCGCACGTCGTAACAACAGCTTGGATAAACTGTAGTTCCGACGTTTATGTCATCAAATAAAAAAATGCTTGAAATAAATGTCGGCCAATGATGGAGCTTAAAAGTCACTTCCGGTCTGAATAAATGATTTGAGTTGTCGGTTTATTCTTTAGTTGACACTGCGATCCGTCCATTCGGTCTCGTGAAATATCCAAATTTTCCTGAACGGCTAAAATCTAAATCTAGGTTTTGTACTTTAACTATAATATATTTTTTCATTTAAGAAATGAAGAGAATATTTTTGTTTTCATGGGGGTGTGAACCGAAAGAACTAATCACACTGTATGAATACGCGAAGCGGGTTCACACATAAGTGTGATTAGATTTTTCGTTTCATACCTCCATGAAAACAAAAATATTCTCTCCATTTCTTATAATTTAATAGCATCGAGCTAAAAAAAAAAGGCAAAAACATTACAAATTTTGATACCTTTTGGAATGGGACTATTTTGTGCGGAAACATACAAAATCGCTGCGAGCTCAAAATTTTGTTCATGGAATTATGAATAATTTTTTTCGACCAATCAGAACGAACGTTTTGACACACGAATCTAAACATAAAATTGTTGTATATACAAGGTATTTTTTCAATGATTTTATGCTCATTTCTCCTCGCAGATGATGGCTTTTGGTCCCAACCTTCCTGAGTTGTACGAGTATGTTGGAAGAGCAGTTCTTCCAAACGAGTATCTACCGGACGATCATAGTGGTCCGAGCGCTGGTCCAACGAAACAAATTATAGGTGAGGCGTTTAAACTACTGATCATTATTTGCATGGGTTCAACGCCACTTTTAACAGTATTTCAGTAATATCGCGGGGGCTGGGGCACCTAACAATGGATTCCTGGTATTTCTCACACCAGTACTACCACTACATCATTTCCTAGCCTCCAGCTGCTATCCCACTTAGGTTTACGATTATCCACCCATTGGTCAGAGAGAAATGTCGGAAAGAATATATGCCGCCGCTGTGGATGAACCCATGACATCCAATTATTATCTTATAACCAATTCAGGCTTAAAAGGAAAAGCAGGTGGTATAGACTAAGATCAGACTGCGCATATCTGTAGGCTGATCTTTATCTATACCTCATTCCAAAGCAGGAATATTCCGGGTTCAGGATGAAAAGGGTTAATATCATTTTGTTACCATGTTTGTTTTTTAGTTGTTGTTGTTGTTTTTTTTTTTGTTTTTTTTTCTGTTTAAATATACATCACAAAAGATTGGGAAAATGTTTTGGTTTGTTTGTTTTGCTT
This sequence comes from Fragum fragum, assembly GCA_946902895.1. Lineage (NCBI taxonomy): Eukaryota > Metazoa > Mollusca > Bivalvia > Cardiida > Cardiidae > Fragum > Fragum fragum. Next base: position 20,552,174 of record OX336377.1, read on the forward strand.
TATCTTGTTTTCGGTAAGGTATTATACCAAAACCTAATCACACCCATCTTGTCGTACTAATGGCGGCGAAGGTTCTACTTATGAGATGATCTCCATATCTCTTCACTCGTGAGGATGAATCACACCGTTAAGCTGCCAATCGGGGTCATTAATAGGTGTATTTAAAACCTCCATAGAAATAATCAAAGTATCAAAACATCAAACAAGCAATGGAAAATCACCAGGTACACTAGTTTATTAACTACTCAATGCGCATGCGTGAGTAATGGTTCTGTATTAATTGCCAAACCGCTGCTGTCAATCAAATAACCAGTCGACCAATGAAATCATACGTTTATACCAGAAATGAGTTTGAACTCCGATTTTGCCGCCATTTTTGTGAACAGTTTTTGTTTGTTAAGTAACTTAAACGTCGTGACTACAATTTATTTGGCGACTTAAACGTCGTTATTACAGCTTATCTAAGCTGTAGTACGACGTTTAAGTCGTTAAGCAACCTCTTTTCTTGTGTTTGTTTCATGCTACTAGCCATAAATATTGCAAATTTACACCGTTTAAAATCAAAGCGAGACTTCCTGTCGGAATTTCCAGGCTGCCAGGCTGCTGGTCAAATCTATGTTTAAATCAACTTTTAGTTCCTGGCTGCCAGGCTGCTAAGCTGCTGAAATTCAATTTTATTTCCAGGCTGCCAGGCTGCCGGGCTGCTGGTCAAATCTATGTTTAAATCAACTTTTAGTTCCAGGCTACCAGGCTGCCAACTTCAGGCTGCTAGGCTGCCAGGCTGCCAACTTCAGGGAGATTCAAATACGTTAAGAAGTTTATTGATTGCACTAGTTTTAAACATCAGTTAATTTTTCAATTCCTTGCATATATTTCAGAGGATATGATAGCGGATCTGACGTCACCAAAGACAAGAGATTATCTCAAAGAAATATCTTCAACCAAATATTACGCGGATTTAAAGAAGAAACCCAAGGATGACGAAGTGGCCTCTTTCAGAAAGTTAATTGTGGATTGAAAACATAAAAGATGCTATTTCTTGACCTATTAACTTACATATTATGTGCTAATCATATTTATCTATTCTATTCAAAAATAGCTAAAACTCAAAACCTTGAAAATGACGGATTGCAGGCAGTTCTTGAACACTTACGATCCATACGCTTATCATATTTAACTATTCTATTCAAAAATAGCTAAAAACCCTGAAATTGACGGACTGCAGTCCCCGCCCCTAACCGAGTTCACAGCTGCGTAGAGTGAGATTGACTATTAATTGTGCTCATGAACACACTCCAGTGACGGTGGATCTCGAGCCCTTGACCTTCGGATCACTAGGAAAGTACTTAAACCACTAGGTCATCGAGGTTAATTCTATATGAGGTAATCTACATTTTCCAGCTGTAGTTACGACGTTAAGTTCGCAAACTATTTATTATACTTCTTTTTTACATGGTTCTGGCTATTGATTTTGCAAAATAAAACCCATATACATCTAAGCGGAAAGTACTGTTGGAGATTAATAGACCTTGTCAGAGGAGTAAGTTGGCAGAGCCAACGAGTCGTAAATGAACTATAGCTTTGATGCAAGACATTTTCCTCTGATTGTATGAAAAAGACTACTTATCCAACGTTTATTCAGCGTAAATACGTTATAAGTGCAAGGTGAATAATTTCGCGAGTCTCATTGGTGATGGAGAGTTCTTTAACAAGGGGGATCAATCGTCTCGTGTTCTGTATTGTGCCATTTTTAGACTTTGGTATTTATAAAGTTTCTTAGATAAAATACGAATAAATATTTTAGAAAAAATGTTTGTTATTCATTACCAGTGTGTTATTGGCAATTGACAGAAAGCTGGCCACGCCCACCGACCTCCGACCGGAAGTTAGATAGCGTTGTTTTGATTTATTCATGTATTAATAAAGGTAAAATGGCTAGTTAGTGGCCTAATCTTCGTAACTGTAGTTTGAATAAGCTGTAGTTAACACGTTAAGTCGCCAAGCCAACAAAAATGTTTTACATAATTGTCGACCAATGTTGGATTCAGTCTTAACCTCCGATTTAAATGAACGATATGATTGATCCGTCAAATTTATGATTGACATCAGCATTCTGTCAGTTTCTTAGCAACAGGAAAAGGTGACAACTATATTTAAAAGCAAGTCCTAATTTTCCCGATTTCATTTTTCGATGTTCACATTCAATAGGAATATAGAGCTAAGTTTAAAAAAATATGTATCTAGAAAGGTGAAAATGAATTCATTTTGCATATCTTAACCCATTTCCACACAGAAAATATAGACTGGTACACATTGAAAAAAGTGGCAGACGACAATTTTACGTTTGTGAAATCTAGAAAACGCATGGGTTCTTAAGTAGAAAATATTATGAAAAATGAAGAAATTGATTTTAACAAGCATTTTCTTCCTTTTTCACAATGTTTTCTTAAGTTTTTTTCCTTATGGGGCGTAAAAAAGAGGGATTGTGTGGGAATGGGTTAAATCATATTTTTTAAGAAGGTAAGATTCGGTTGATGTATAGCACATTAACTAAACGTTGGTTTAATATCCGAATTTTTTTTTACTTATATTTTATGTTTGCCTCGTATATTATTGAAAATTAACATATTTGCTAATTTCGAGTAATTTCCTTTTCATTCAAAGTGTAATAGGTCGTTCGTCCAGTTTAAACCACCATGCGTCAATTTGCATTGTTTATCGTCGCTATTCTACATATCATTTGCTCATATGAGCTACGTCCCCAAAAGAGGTGTATGCATTTCCTTTTATTTATTATCGCGACTGTAGTAAATGTCCATATGAGCGACGCACTCAGAACACGGTTAGTTCTAACAGGGGATAGTATAAGGAAAATGAGCGAAAGCGCTGAGAGGGCTTTTAACCCATTCCCCCACACTCACGTTATTAAACGCCCCTCAATAAAGAACCTTTGGAAAACATTGTGGAGAATGAAGAAATTGCTTCTTACAAGCAATTTCTTCATTATCCACAATGTTTTCCACCCCAAAAGACAAAGATTTTAAAAATTCCATAAACTTAAAATTGTAGTCTGCAACTTCTTTGAATTTGGACTAGTCTAAAACTTTTGTCGTGTTGGAATGGGTTAACACATTCTCGATGGATCGCACCGTCACACGGGGCGTCTTTTTAATGTCTCATCTTCGGGCCGCGGCCATGGTACAGACGGTCTCTCAATCATGAGCCCCGGGGTCGCGGCAAATATCCTTTCCGTCATTTGTCTTCCGCCAATGGGTAGATAATCGTAAACCTAAGTGGGATGAGCTGCTGGATGATCGGAAAAGGATGTATTGGTACCCTTGGTGTGAGAAATACCAGTAAACCGTGGTTAGGTGCTCTTGCCTCTTACAGCGATACTTTTAAAATGAGAGTTGACCCCCCTTAAACAAATAACAATATTAACGTCTCATCCGACAGACAATTAGTTTGATAGCTTGGCCAGCTCAGGGATCGAGTCCGCGATCTCGAATTTTGAAGCTGAATGCTCTACTAACTGAGCTTATGGCAATGGCAACCCCAGAGGAGAGTTAGTTGTAAAAGGGGACAGAACAGATACAGAACCAAACTGCCGAGAGCTCACCTTGGTTCTTTAACCTATTGTGACACAATCTTTCTTTTTTACACCCCCCCCCCCCCAAGATAAGAGAGTTAGGAGAACGCTTCGGGAAATGAAGAAATGCTTATAACAACTAATATCTACTTTGCCCACTGTGTTTTCAGACAAAAATATAAGATTTCGTCATATCTAAACTATCTGCTTCGACTTCTTTCAATTTCGACTAGTCTAAAATGTGTAATGTGATAACGGGATGACGTGTTCACCGTACTTTGGGGCCTCGGTTTACGTTTTATTCATAAGTTAATTAGTTGGGTCAGCCCAGGGGTCGATCCTTTGTAGTCTTAATTGATCGAATTTATAAAACAATTGGATACTTATTTCACATCGTTTAAACCATTTGGAGTAGCTGTCTCGAGTTTGTGTCCCAACAGTATGGCGAGTTTGGGTTGAAACACCCTCATAACATTTAAACCGAATTAATTCCAAGGTCAGTTTCACGATGTTGTAGCTGGACATCTATTTCAAGTTATAATATATACTGAGCAGAAGTAAAGGGAAATATACATGTTCTTCAAGAGCTCGAAAACCATTTAAAGCAAGGGATGGCCTTTCTACAGATTCTAAATCAATAGCACGAATATGCCATGTATTGATTGATTGAATGGGGTTTAACGCCACTTCAGTTATATCGCGGCGGCCGGAGCACCTAACAATGGATTCCTGGTATTTCTCACACAAGTATTACCATTACATCCTTTCCTAGCCTTCAGCTAGTTTACGATCATCCACCTTTAAGATCATCCAACCATTGGTGAGAGACAAATATCGAAAAGGATATGTGCCACCGCCGGGGATCGAACCCATGACATCCCATGGTTGAAGATTGGGAGGCTGATGCGCTACCGACTGCGCTATGACGGCGGCTACATGCCATGTATATATGATATGCAATATTATATGAGCTTGTTGCATGATGATTGAAATAGCCAACCGCTGACGGATATTTCTGCCGGAAAACGCTGATTATCTATAGGAAAACACGAGGATACAGTTAAATACACCTTGAAATTGACGCTCACACCACAAAATCTCATTTAACCTGTTCCAAAACAACAAAATATTAGACTGGTCCAAATTGGAAGAAAATGAAAACGATAATTTCAAGTTGATGGATTTTTTTTTTTTTTTTTTTTTTTTTTTTCGTCCTTTGGGATAGAAAACATGGTGAAAAATAAAGAAATTGCTTTATACAAGCTCTTTATACAAGCAATTTCTTTATTTTCCCCCATGTTCTCCAAAGCTTTTTTCTTGAGAGGCGTAAAAAGGAGGGACTATGTGAGAATGGGTTAAGCGGCTCTTGATCAGATTTTCGTAAATTATCTTTTTTTCCAACAGTTATAATTTAAATTTCAGGATGGTTATTCTTTCGTCGTGAAAAAAAGTTAAGAACAGTCGTGTCCATTACCAAGCCTTCTTACAAATATCTGAAAGCATTACAGTTAGACACATCAATCAAAGCTTTTCACGATTTAATTGTCTGACCTGTATTGGAAGTATCTGATTGGTCTGAATAAACAAACTAATCTTTATTTAGAACAAAGTGCAAATTTACGTTTAATTTCACATCGTTCGTTTCTTCAAAACGCTCATTTCGGCTACAGTCCGCTCATCAGGCTTATTCCAAATTCATGCCATAGTTATTCACTTTGCATATTTCAAGGTGTCCTTAACTGTACATGTTACAAAGAACTTTATCTCTGAAGCCTTGTAACTGTCTAAGCTGGTGAGCAAAGCGTTATAAAAATGGTTTTATTTTAAAGAAATATACGTTGATGTTTAAGTACAGGTAAGTTTTGTTAAGAATGGGTTTGCATTCATCTTTTAACATCGATTTTAGAGTGTTCATTTCAAATAAAAATCTCGCCATGTTATTTGTAATTATAT